>PVKB01006385.1:0-37228 GCA_004027205.1 Ctenodactylus gundi | reverse complement strand
GTCTCAAAATTAATAATAAATAAATAATAAAACAAGTAAGTAAAACAAAAGAATAGTATAATAATACCCTATCTTCATCCACTCCAGTAGAGCTGCAGAGGTCCCTTTCACATGTTAGCATATGCATTTTTCTAGATTTCTCTGGATGTGTAATATTGGCTAATTTTTTCTTATTTTGTTAACAATTGTTACCTGGCTAATTTGTTTCTAGCATCTCCAAGAATGCTGAGCTCTGTCAAAAAAAAAAAAAAGCCATAATGTCATTTTTCAAAGAGCCCATGGCTGTCTTCCGATCAAAGTGAACAGGAAACAAAGGCACCTTGACCTAATGAAAGTGTTCTCATCCTTCTTTCCCCTCAGTGTTACGACTCCCACGAAAACCTTCATGCCTTGTTCTTTTAGTATATCAATAACTACTTAACTTTTTAATACTCTTCAACAGCTGTTTTTTTTTTTTTGGCAAACTTTCACACCAGTCTTCCAAAAATGTGCCACTAGGGACAATACCCACCATATTGCCTTGTTCCTTATATAAGTACTACTAAAATTTGGATCTAGAATGTCCCCAAATGTCCACTGCCTTTAGAAGGTGATGGGACACAGGGTTTCATTGGGTGAAGTGGTTTCATTCACAGATGATTCCCTGTGCTTCTAGGATGTGGGGTTGTAGGAGCCATGAATAATTAGGACCTGACATGGAAGGCTGTGCCTGCCTCACTACCTTCACCCTCTTGCTCTGCTTTCTGGTTACAATGAGATGAACATGTTTTCTCCATTCAGGATGTCTGCCATGTCCATCCGCCATTGCTGAATAACCCTGCCTGATGAACAAAGATCGCTGAACTTTAGCCAAAGCAATCTTTCCTATCTTAAAATTTCAATGTGAGGTTTTGTGTCCCAGCAATGAGAAATTGATAAGACAATTACAATCTTTCTTATCATGAATTAGGCATTTCTTTCAGGAAATTGAAGCATAAAAACACATTTGATTGGCTAATCTTGAAAACATAAAATAATCCACATTTTATTAGAGTTTGAACTTACATTTAGCAATAGATGGTCCAAAACCAGTTAAGTAGCATCTTTTAAACCACAGTAAAATATTTCATAGTTTCTAAAACTTAAGAGAAAAGAAAGTAATTATCTAGTCATTACTACATCAGTCAAGGAATTTAGAGTAAATAGAGACAGGGTATCTCTGCCTACATAAATATTTTGATACCCAAAAATAAAAAAAAAAAATAGTTTAAAATGACTTTAATAGGTTCTACTGCATGTCAGTGGCCTGCAATACTATTGCTGGCTAGCTTGAGGGATCGTTGTGTTTTTTAACAATGCAAATTAAACTAAAGCATAAATTTATCAAAGCAGCTTTAATGAGGAAATAAAAATGGCAAGATTTTAATAAAATAAGGGTGACCTTTTACAAAGGAAAGTGAGGAAAACCATAAGGAATTTTAGCTTGAGTGACCACAAGTGGGACACACCTTGATTAAAAGGATCAAACTACACCCCAATCCCAACCCCACAAGGCAGAAATCCAGGCCTGTTGGCAAAGAACTGCAACTACAGCATTCTGGAAGACTGAGGCAGGAGCATCATATATTCAAGTTGGCCTGGACAATTTAGCAAATTAAAGCCATGTTGGCTCAAAATCAAAGGCTTCACTTCTAATACCTAAAAAATAAGTAAGTAAGTAAATGGCTGGGGGCCATTTGATCGTTTGTCTTGGTTCTGGGTTACCAGTGCAGGAATCCTCATTATTGGAATGGCAATTCTGTTCCCATAAAATAATGTCTGTATGGCGGGTTCAGCCATATGAAACTCCGTTTTTTTTTTTTTTTTTTTCCCAAAATGCAGCCAATTGCAGGTTTAGAACAATGGCTGGAGAATTCTGAATGTGGATGGATGTTTGTTTCCTTAAAACTCTTCTCTGTGTGCTCAGTCTTAAAGGAAGGTGAGATGTAAACTTGAGGCATATCGACATTGTGACAGGCATATGGGTCAGGGGTTTTCTGAGAGATAAACACATTCACTTGCACAACTGATCAAAGGATATGACCCAAGGATTTACATGCTGTCTTTTTTTTTTTTTTGAGTTATGTATTGGACAATTTTCAGATCAAATAAAGAGTTAAGGTTTTTAGCATTAACGATTTGTAAGTCCTTGCTTGCTTCAGGAGAAAATGTAAGTCAAGATTTTGAAGTTTATCAGGTTAAGTGCCCATGATTCTTGCTATACTCTCAACTCACTGTGGAAAATGTGTCATACTGTAGGCAGCTTTCTATAAAATGAATACAAAACTATTATGCTTCAGATTACAAATGAATACAAGTTCACCTATGATTATTCTTTTTAGAAAATTTAACTCGATAACATAATTATACAATGTCACAAATAAAAATGATATTCTATTAATAGAAACTAATGAAAATTATTTATTATTCAAATTATAATTTAGGAGCAATTTTAAATGATCCTCTTATCTCTTAATTAATTCAGTACATTATGCAGTAGGGTGGTTGTAATAATATTAAGTCATTTGAATTAAACTTTTGATTGAGTATTTCAAAAAAGGAAATATTCTTAAAGTGCTGTCTTCATTGTAATTAGAATCTTCTAAGAGTACTTTAAAATCTTTTTTTTCTTTTTTGTACCTAGTAACTTTTATACTTAATTTTCAATAATGACAGAGATTTATTTTTATTGTAAGATGACATTTTTGTTTTGAATATCAAGTGTTATTCATAGTCAATTTGAAGATCTAAATGGCATATTAATGCCTTCATGAATCAATATGAAACCTGCCAAAAAACAATTTTCACATAAATTCTTCTTAGTGTTAGAGTTTGTTTTTTTCAAAGTCATGAAACTTTTAAGAAGTGTTCACTTTGAATTAGTTATTTGACATTGTGTGTAACTGCAATCATCACTGAGATCAAAATTAAACTTAAGCAACAATGCTCTTTTTAATGCTTTAAGTATATAGCATAAGTTACTGAAATTTTGAAATCAATATAGTGAAATAAACATAAGAAATCTCTTCAAACATAAATATATTTTATATTTTCAAAATAATATTTAGAAAAAAATTCTAGAGTTATGTCTGCAGATAAATATTTTAAAGTTTAGTTAGATAAATTATAACAAAGTGATGCTTTAGTTTCTATTAAATGTCAACAACATTAACTGTATTATATGTTAAGAATTTCTTTTCAGGCAATTGAAAAGATAAACTTTACTGTTGTCATTAAAGTGGCTCACGGGAGTCAAATTCAAGATGGCAGTACAGTAGCAGCTCTAGGAAAGAAATCGACCAGACATGCAGATAGCTGGAGAAAAGTACATCTCTGGACTTAGGCAAAATGCAGGGGTCAGAGGTAAATCAAAGGTGGACAGGTACGGCTTGGAGAGGATCTGAACGGCGGGGTGTTCCCCACCCTTCTGCTGCAGGTTTGAGGGCAGTAGAGACCCTCTATAGTGCACTCTCAGGTGTGCCTTAGAACAAAGGATCCAGGGCAGGGAGATCTAAACACATCAGAACACTGGGAACTGGAACAAATGTGAGACATTGGCTGTCCTCTCTTGCAAGGAAGGCACAAGGGTGTTGTGGAATTAGGCATTATGGGCTCCTAGAGCTATGCCACAGGGGATAGAAAAGAGAGAAAGGGAGGGAGAGCCCTTTACCTCCTCAGTCCATCCTTACACCATTTAGCAGCTGGAGGACAGGGGAGGGAGTTAAGCTCCTCAGGGCTTGCAGGTGCCTAAGGCTCAGCCAGCAGTGAGAAGGGCGGCAATACCAAATTCACTCACTCTTCAAGAGCAGGGCCCAGGAAATTATATATATAGCACAGCAGGCTGTCACAGGTCACAAAAAAAGGACTCTCTATTGAGAAAGGAAGAAAAGGAAGGGAGTTGTGCTACCCAGGATTGGCAGCCAGTAGAGACTCAGTCCAACACTGAAAAGCAAGGCATCTCCAAATGCACTCTGCTTGACATTAGCCTATAAGCCAGCGAGCAAATAGGCCAAATCCCGAGTTCTGTTCCGGCAGAAGATGAGAGGTCCTCTCGGGTCAGTAGCCAGGCTGCCTTTATGGATCACTAAAAAGACACAGAACACTCTCAGGAAAGGGAGCGAAGTTGTACTCTTTACTGCTCGGTGGGGCCCGGGGCTGGACGTTCCCCATAACACTGTGATGTCTATGTGCAGTGCATGACTGCCTGGTCCTGCCTGGGGTAAAGACCACACTGCGAAGCAAAGGGTGCCCAGGCCACATCTTATAAACTGCGATCCCCTTATGTGCCTAGTATGCAGGCAGAATACACCCCGCCCTCCTCCAACCCCCTTCCCCCTGCATGCTCCTCCTGAAGGCCAGAGGGTACCAGAACTGACTGGAAGCTACAGCCGCAGTGGAAAAGCCTTTCTAACGTGACCCAAGTAGCAACTGTCAAATCTGAAAGTATGGAGAAGGTGTGCTGTAACAAAGAATTCCACCTCAGTGACACAGATAGCATATCGCACAGCCAGAGAATAACTCTCCAGTAGGAGAAAGCAGATTGCCTAAAGAGCTACCGCAGCAAGCCTCAGAAACACTCAAGAGTAAGATGAGAAAACATGAGGAAAAGCTGTCTCAAAAAGCCCCCAGCCCACCAATGGAAACTCAAATTGAACCAGACAAAGATTCGAAATTTCTAAACTTCTTAAATAGATAAATAAATAAACCTGCTGGGAGCATATAAGACATACTCACACATCAGCAGACATAGGATAAATAAAGAATTAAAAAAAATCAATCGATTTAAGGAGGAAACATTTGCCAAGCTAGCAGAGCTCCAGACTCAATACAAGAACCAAATGACAAATTCACTAAAGAATTTGAATATATATATATATATATATATGGGAAGAGCAGGATATGAAAACCTTCTGGGAAAGTATGGGAAATTGGGAAATTAAATAACTCAAAGTGAGAAGAGAACTTCAAATTTTGAAGATAACACCTAAATAATAGCCCAGACTGTTAATGATGTTCAAATAACACAGCTTCAACAAGGAAATGGAATCCAACAGTTTACAGATGACTCAAAGCAACTTAATATCAGAATAGAAAGAGTAGAATAAAAAATGGAAAGAGTTCTGAAAAACATATCTGGTCAAGATGGCCACCAAGGAACAGAGCTGTGCAATGTCTCCTCAAGCACTCACTTAAAAAGTTGAGATTATAATTCAAACCATTTGTTCAACTTGGATAAAAGAGGAAGAAGCACCCCGAAAATGGAAAGAAGACCACGGGAAGGTCAGAAATCCCGAGGACACACTGGAAGCAGAGGAAACGGCAGCCCCAAAAAAGCCACTAGCTGACTGAGAGTGACCCTGAGCCCAAGATGTAAAAATTTTAAAGAGAAAACTAATAGAAAGATGGTAAGAACCAGGGGTGCAGACCACAGAGAGGGGGAAGGAATCTGATGATGAGTGAAGATGGGAGGGTTGGAGGGAAAAGGAAAATAAAAATAATGATCCTGTGTTGTGTACATGAGTCAGTTCTCTAAAGTGGATGTAGTTATTATGCATTGCAAACATTCTAATAAAATTAATAATTATATTATTATCATGGGAATAGCAGGAAAGTATGACAGGGTGGTTATTTGATAAAATACAATTTGTCTTTGATGAAAACAGGACGTTTCTTCTTCCTCTTTTACTCACTTTCTAAGTGAATTCTCATGAAAAGAGGAGTGTGTGGCGCTGCCTAGTTTGACACTTACGGAATGCTCTCTTTTGCTTTTTTTTCATGTACTCTTCTATTGAAGCTCTGTTTACTTTTCTCTAAAGTCATTAATCTCTCCACAAAATTTAAGTATGCATAACCTTCCTTTTGTTACATAGATCTAAACTAATCAATACAGGGAAGGAGATAAGGGAAATTAATTTTGTATGGGCATGAATAATGTTGGAAGACAAGGAACTTCTTTGAGAACATTAGGTCTCAGTAAACTTGCTATTTATTTAATATGCATCTGCTCTATGTACCTGTGTATTAAAGAAAAGGATGTAGGTGTAAAGAAAAAAGGGAAATTGTTTTGAAATTTGTCTAGGAAAGACTGTCTTTATTTTGCATTAATTTCTGTCAAAGATCAAAACAAAACTTTGTCACATGATTGTAGCCAAATATCATATCATAATTGTTTGTAGACAGGTTAATATTCCCCTCCAATTAAGACTTTAAACAAACACAAACATCTGTGTTGGGCTACTTAGCAAAAAAATCCTATTAACCAAGATAAATTACTCTTAACCATGTGATAATTTTAAAGAATTTGGATATGTCATTTAGAACAAATTATCTGGCTGTTATTAATTCTGTCATATAAAAATGTTACATATTTTAGTGACTGTGAACAGGAAATAAATTATATTGTACTCTCAGGAAAATTAAAAGTGTATTTTTACTTTAATTTTATTATGGTGAAAAGTATTTTGAGAAGAAAAGCACTTTTTCATAATAAAAATAGAAACATTGATGAATGATGTAAAGATTCTGGAATGATGATAATCTTGGTTCTGAAATTATAAACAAAATATTGGATTTGGTTAAAAAATTAAGACAGAATGCCTGTCAATTGGATTAGAGGAGTTTGCAATCATTCACTATTGCATGATTGAGGTCACTTAGCTTCAAAGCGTTTTGTGTCAAAGTTAACTCACCAGTACAATATCTAATGTTCTAAAATTATACATTAGAAAGTTTGATTTAAAATCAAAAATTAGTAAAAAACACTTTGCTACATTTTTTTACATCTCAGAATATTCTATGCAAAATAAGATATATTTAAAAATATGAATATCCATATATTAAAAATTTTTGAGTAATATGTCTGTGTGAATTTGAACAGTACATAATTTATAATTTTGGATATGAACCATAGCTATCATTTGAATTAAAATGAGAAACTGAAAGCTCTGACAACAAGTTAATGTAATATTCTGAACTCTTAGAATTACACACTAGTTTATTGGTTATATAATATGAATAATTTAATGTGAAGAGAAAGTATAAAAGTTTTTACCTGAGTTTTGTTTTTTCAGTCTTATTGGTATTATGGATAATGGTTTCACAAACTAAGAAAAGAACAAGTATAAAATTAACTTACTACTAATATTACATTTCTGTTTAAAACACTAATAATAGTAATACAAATTATTATTTTAGAGAACTATTAAACTTTTTCTGCATTGAGTAATAATTCCTTTCAGACATGATCACACATTTTAGATCACTGTGCTATTTAGAGTTTATTAAGCTCAGCATATTTCAACCATTTCAGTTGATGCGGTTATTATAAAAGGTTATTGAATTTTATCAAAGGCTTTTTCTGCACCAATTAAGATTATCATGTGGTTTTTGCTTTTGCTTTTGTTGATGTGGTGTATTATTTTCATTGATGTATGCATGTTGGACCAGCCTTGTTTCCCAGGAATGAAGCCCACTTGATCACGGTGTTTGAATTTTTGATTATTTGTTGGATTCTGTTTGACAGAATCTTATTTATAGTTTCTGCATCGATATTCATCTAGTATGTTAGTCTATAATTTTCCTTCCTGGTTAAGTCTTTGTTTGGGGGCTAAGGTGATGCTAGCCTCCTTTAACCAGGAATTTTCATATTTGGTTCCTCATGTAATTTTGTTAAATATACAAATGTTCTCTATAAGCCGATTATTGCAGTCCCAAGAGTAGTAATATCACACAATAAATGTCCATAACAATTGTTATGAAGATGATTACTTTAAACCTAACAGTTGATCTTTTTCATAAGGTAATAGTACAAAGATGTGATAGTGCTTAAAGGCAGGTTGAAAGTTTAAAAAAAGAGTACATATAAAATTGATTACATTATTTTCACAAACTGTATTTGGAGATGAAATTAGTCACACTTTGTAAAACTGTGGATAAACATTTAAATGACATTTTGCCCTTTGAAAAACTTGCGTAAATGCTTTAAAAAGTGGCTTTTCATTGATCATTTAATTCAGGTGATTTTCCTCTGAGGCATACATGTGATAAATTTAGGATAGATAAAATTATTTTATTAATGCTATACACTAGTTTTGTAAGCTAGATGTATTTATTATTTCAGAAGGTTTGTGTATGCATCTGATAGAAAAAATGTACATATAAATGTTACATTCAGATCATTTCTATTTAATAATGATTGAAAGATACTAACATGTCTTTGAAATATGCAGTGATGTGACCATTAAACTGAAGAAAGCTTCTGTATAAATTAAACAGACTCAAAACATATACATTTTATCCAAGCACAAAACACACAGTATGCAAAATTATGCTGTCATATACTTTAAAATTGTGATATAAAACATAATACATGAAAGAAATTATTTATTCATGTTTATTTGATATTACTTTACCATGACAATAACTTTAATATTTAATGAAAAACAATGATATGTTCAAATATTAATGCATCACTTTCTCAAAATTTTATTAATTTCTTGAGAGATCATATTTTAACATTCTTTTCTTAAGACACAGTTATTCCACGTGTTTTTAGTTAAGCAACCATTATTATCAAAAGCAAGAAAGTCACCACATTTTTTATGTATCTTTCTTGTCAAGGGCTTTAAGAAAGAATTAGTGTTGTATTATAGAAAGTAGATATCAAAACTTTCAGTCTAAATTTAGTACGATTTCTCATTATAAGGTACAAATAAAACAATATTCTGCAGAGGCAACTGTTTTATTGCCCCAGGAAACAGAGAAGCCACATTCAAAAAGAATTCTTCCCTAGTGACTATATCAAAGACTGGCAGACAAATATTCTACACTTGCGAAAAAAAATTCTGTGAGCACCTGCTGCTATATTCTTAGTTAATAAACCAAATTTCAGTTACAACCCTATTAAAATGAAAATTCCCTGAAGCTCTTTCTCCTCACCTTCTTCACTCTTCAATGTCTTCATCTTAGACTTCCATTTAGGTTTTTGAATAAGGCTGAGCCTCAGCTAATTCAGTATGCTGGGTTTACGAGAACTGCTTCAAGTACATTAACACGGAAACAAATTTGCAAACATCCAATGCATTCCATTTATTTTCTAGCCCCTGGGTGTTGGCTCTACCTGGAAAATTTTTTTCCAAAAATACAATACTGGGTAAACTTTCCTCTTATCACACGGCTTCCTATTTTCTTTGTAACTTATAAAGAACTAACTTTTACTGTAAATAAAACTATTTTTGCAGATTAAGCAAGAAGACTACACGAATACAATCACATTGAGGAAAGAAATCGGCAAAGCACTTATTCTGCCAATAGATGAATATGCATTGGGTGCCCACTGTGTGCTGCGATGTTTTAGAGCCTTGAGAAAAAATGAAATCATAGCTCTTTTCTTTTTTCTTTTTTTATCCTAGTGATACATAGGGAATACAATTGTGGTATATAAGTTGATAAATGGAGGACATGCCCGACACTCTTAAATTTTGTTTTCTTTTAAATAGAGTGCATATAGAGTGGTCTAAGTACAGGAAGAATATGAGACGGTTTATGTTCTCAAGGAATCTATTTACATCCTTCCTATCTATCTCAAAAGTCAAGCGGTCAGATTACAGTGATCATTTCATAGCAGCTACAAGAACAATGGGAGGCAATTATATGAAGTAGATAAACAATTTCTTGCTTTAGGGAACAGTGTCGAATGTATTAAGTAACTGTCTTCTCTACACATTTACTGGCCAAATTTCAATAGAATAATTAAATATAAGAGTATTTTAAGTTTTAGAGATGCTTCCAAGTACCAGTCAATATAAATACTTAAAAATGAATTTAATGTAAATAATTATTATAGTTTTACATTTTAATTCTTCCTCTACTGTAGCGTACTACTGAAAAAAAGGTAACTGACAACGAATGATGTTTGAAAACAAGTATTATTTCTGCAGTGTTGACGATATTATGCTAAAAGTGACCAAAGCATCAGTTAACACTTTGATGATATTGTGTTGCTAAAATACACCTATGCCCATGCTCAAATTATATTCAAAAAATATACTCATTAAGATTCAAAATCCTAGAATGTTCTATACTTAGAGGAATAACTTGTCTCTGAGTGTGCCCTCTGGCCATGGAAATGTGTGCAGGGAGACAAAAAACGATGGGATGATAGTGCAAAAGATTTCCTTCACAGGTTCAAGGACTTACAAAAAAATTCCACTTGATTAGCTGCACACAGGGGAAAACATCAGAATTTCTTGGCCTCCCATCCTTGTCCTTCCTCCTGCTTTCTCCTGGGTTAGGAAAGATGCTTAGAACTGACTCACTTCTGTTGGAGCTCTGCAAACCTTGTAGATGTGATCCACAATGCTAAATGCCTTCATGTCAGGAACAGGTCATCTATCTGCCAAAATTTATGTCTTAAGCAAGTTCTCATCCTTGGGATTTGGACTATCCTCTTATAATTCTGATCACAAATCTAAGAAAAAATTCAAAACTCTTCAAAATACATAATTTTAGACTAAAAGTTTAGTGATAGGTGATTTGAGAACAATAAATTGTAAATAAACCATATCCATAAAATAAATCCAATTCAGTATATTTTATCTGACACTTTGAGAGATTGTTTAACACTGAAATAAAAATTAACCCTCAAATGTGTGAATTATTTCATTCTTTGAAAGGTCAATGCATGACTGTGAACAATTACTTGCCATATACTAGTATGAAGAAACAAGTGCTTTTATATTTTTTTAAAAAGATAGTTTTTTAAATCATTAAGATGTAATGGTCACCTACCTTCTGCAATATAGCTTTTATTAATTTTCCTGATTTAAACTTTCCTACATTCCCAAAATTACCATTTATACTTACACAGATATTCACATACAGATTTCATAGTTGTGTGATTACTAGACCCAAATTAAAAACAACTCAAATATTAATCAACAGGAGAGTGGATATTCGAGTTGTTAAAAATACCAATAAAGTACAGTTTTCTTGGAAATAAAGAGAAATGTACTATTGATTAACACTAAGATATGACTGAATCTGAAAACAAAAAACAGGTGCATAATAGAAACGAGACAAAAATTAGCATAAAGGAAGATTTCTTTATGTTAAATACTAAAAACAGCAAACATCTAGAGATAGAAATAAGTTGTAGAGAATAGAATATATGTAGGAAAAATCTGTAAGAATGACAAACCTAGATGTTACTGTGACAGTTGTGTATATTTATTAATTTAATTGTACTATTTAAGGAAATTTTATAGACATCAACATTTATGAAATTGTGTGCTTTTCAAAGTTTATTGTATGTTGGTTAAATATCATCAACATACACTTTAGTACTATATGAAAGAACCAGTTAGTAATATCAAATACCAAAGATACCAAAAATTAAGTAATAAAATGAGCACATTATTTGTACACTAATATATAAATAGCAGTTGCAGTATATCATAACACATCAATTTTCATTTGCCGGGGTACATCCTAGTGGGGAGTCAGGGCACCTGAGGAGGTGCAGCATTGGCAAGAGGAAGGACTCTGGACTGCAGTTAATCAGATGGCCACTGATCAGCTGTGGCTGAGTTTATTTATACACCTTTCTTACGCAAATTTCAGTTTCCTTGTTCACAGGGTGTCACAGCAGGGGATGTTAAGATATTCAGCGGAATTCACAAATAAATTCTTTGTAATCGTCTTGATATGTGTTTCACATCACATTCCCATCTATTACAGAAATCAACTATTCATACCATTAAACTTATTTCTAAGAAATCATACAGCAAGCATATCATATCAACTCTGGCACAGACATTGTGGTCAGGCAATGCCCACATTGACAGCAATTCCACTTACACAAATCAATTATTAAAAGTCACAAAAAGATCAAGGTGTCAGGAAAGTTTTCTCAAAATATAACATGTTTTTAATCTTAAAGCACAGTTTTCTTAAAAGACAATATTTGCAGCTGGGCACTTTACCGTAGTAACCATTCCATTGTTTCTTAATGGCATCCTTTGCCTGCTAGGTCACGAGGCGCCAATGAGAGCTCGCTATGTGTAGTTTTATTGTAAAAGGGAGGTCATTGACATTCATCTATCCAGACCCTTCCAACTCCCTCTACTTAGGCGCCAGTGTATGGCAAATAAGGAAACGTACACAAATCAGGTGTTGTGATAACGGAAAACCCAGATCCAGAGGAGTCGTGAGAGGTGATGTCAGGTGAAGGATGAGAATCTTGGTGGGTTTTGAGATTGAGGAATTAGCACAGAAATATGAGTGAGCATATAGCCCACATGAGTAGTATCCAAGGCTACACAAGATATTTTAAGCAAATAGCAATAAAATACCTAGTGACAGCAGTAGTGTCACCACCAAAGGGTAGCGTTTTGAACATTCTGGAGGCAAACAGCAGACTCACGGGGCTTTGTAAATTCTGGCCTCAACTGCTTTGCAGAGAAAGCCCTTGTTGACGCCTCTAGATGCCGTTCCCAGGAATGGAGGGGGCTCCTTGGGATCCTCAATTCATTTTTTCCTACATAGGCCCTACATATTTCATATCTAATTTTTTGTTAATTTGTTTATAAAACCAAATAGGAAGAAATGGCTATGCATTTCCAGAACACCATCATAATGCTGGAATCAGTAAATAAAATAATACCTACATATAAATCCGAATTAAGAAAAATAGAAAAGCTCAACTAGTTTTACATATTTTAATAATTTACTCACAATACACAAAAAGCATGAATGCTTCACTCAGCATATTTACTTGTTACCTGAGGCTTATTCTTATTAAAATATTTTATGCAAATTGATTTAATGATCATCGATGGACCATGATCACCTTAAGTTATTTAAAGATTTTTCCTAAATATAGAAATTGGTATTTACTTGCTTTTATCAAAGGGTCTATGCTTGCAAATCATAATAAAACCAGAAAATGTACATTGAGGAAAACTGAGTTATGGTTTTTAGGAAAATGAAATAATACTTGAAATTTAATAATACATATTTCATAAAGCCCACAACTCGGTTTCAGCTCACAGCTACCTTCTGGAGTATCTTGGCATCACTTGTTTTGATTTAAAACAAAATAGTCCTAATGAGACATTGAGGATGAAATCGGGACAGTCTGTACTCAAAATTGATTTTCAGATGCAATCTATCCTACAGAATTTAAGAATAATGTATTCCTTAAAGTTTATTTACTAAAATTTTAATTCACTTTATTAATAAAATAAATTAGAGACATAAATAAGTAAAAATTAGCAATGTAACACCATATATAACAATACAATCTTTTTTCAGGTATTAAGCATAAATTTCTCAATTTATTGATTACTAATGTAAAAGAAGTAAAAAATGATCTCCATAAGGCATCAATGAGTCAGATGTCCATAAATTATATCAGAAAAAAGAGTCCAGAAAATGTGTAAAATAATGCATACTCTCAAACATATTATTTCTTTGAAAGAAATACACTTAAATGTTGCAGTGATACTCATTAATTGTGAGAAAAGATTGAAAATCAAACAGTCCATCTATATCTTATATAAAGTTGCAAAACATGCAAAATCTAAGCCAAGGAAATATTTTGGGAGTATTAGAAATAATAAAATAGTTACATTTTTTTCTCATGAGAATATTCAATAGATTCAGATGAGAGATTTTTCTTCCAGCTCCACCTCAGATGATGCATTTTTTTTTCATTGCTACTGCCTGATTTTGTTATTTAAGCTTTTTTGTAGCCATCGATTATGGCGTAGAAGGATAATATTTCCACTTGGTTTAACACCTAAAACCACTCACTTACATTCTTTGTGCAGATAAGGTGTTCCCTGTATTTATAGGTTAATTACTGAAGCACTACAGAAACAGAAACTAGAGATGCTTTGGAGCAACATCTTTTCTAAATTACTATAAGTTCTAGTTGACTATTAACTAGTAGTAAGAAGACTACAGCATTTTTCTAATATCATTATACCTGCATATTTAGATGACTTGCACACCTGTCAGGATTGTTTTTTTTTTTTTTTTCCTTTTTTTCCCTTGAAATCAGTTTCTTGGGATTCTTAACCACAATATTCTATTATTTATTAATGGTGAGATGAACTTTGTTAAAATTCAAATTTGTCTGTACTGGTTCCTGCGATCACGAAAAAAAAAAGAAAAGAAAAAGAAAGATTGAAACCTTTCCCTTTCCGTATACTCACTGCTTTGTTGGCTAGGCCAAGCTACCAAAACAATGGCTGTGCACATTTATAATAAAGCACACATTAGCACTGAATGAGAGCGATGTGCAACTCTGCTCGTGTGGGTAAATAAACATTATAGGTTAATCTAAAATTTGTTCAAGCACTGGCATGTTTTGGTCGGGTGAGAAAATTTTAAATCTTTTTTTTTTTTTTTTGAATGCTCAGAAAAGTGACTCACACGTTGGCATTACCCACGACAGTGGACAACATTTACGCTGCCCTGAGAGTGACAGCTGTTATGAGCCAGGGCGACTGAGTAAGCAGAGTACGAACGGAACTGACTCGATGAAGAGCAATTTTATCACGGGTCGCAAGGAGCACCGGGTCATTGACTGTGAGCTCTTCAGCGCAGCCTGTTCTCGTCCAGAATTATACAAGAGGGACAGAAGTTGTGGGAGGTGGCAGGAAAGTCATCATATTTAGATCTCCAAAGTACACTAAGCTCTGTTCTGCGGAGCTCACCAGCTGCAGGCATGCTTACCTCAATGCTTTCTGATAAATTGTTTATTCAAAAACTACTTGAGAACTCGTCACAGGGCCACAATTGTACTTGTATTGTCATTAAAGAGAAAACTTTGGTCATTCTTACTGAGCACCAGCTCACGGAATAACGGAAGAAGAGAGAAATGCCAGGTTACATGATGGGCAGTATGATGCAGTTTACCTACCAGCTATATTTTTTTGGGGGAAATTGAACCTCTACTGTAGGTCATTTTTATTTTTTCAAATGGATATTTTATTGAAAAACAAAACATGCCTTCCTATTTTATGGCCTCTAGTAATTTGTGTATGTCCTGATCCTGTTCTAATGTAACTTGATAGACTTCTGCTATGAAATTAGCTTGCCATTGTTGGGTCAAACACAGTTATAGTCACTTTTCTTCTACATAGTGCACCATTAATAGTAAAAGCGAGGAGTTATATTTGCATTGATGTACACACTCATAAACTGAAACGAACCTGAGCACGAGAATGTTCATCAACCTGCCTGTGGTTCCAGAGAATCAATGTCTCTACTCTCATGCTAAAAATAATACAGTAAATTTTGAACATATTTATTCCAAACATATTTTTCAGATTTATATATTCTTATAGATACATTTGTATCATTTTTATTTTTCATATATTATTAGCAGTAACATTTTATAAAATTTTTATTTGGGGGCATCTACAAATTTATCAAATCTTTGCTTTTATAACATCCTGAAACTAGTATTTTATGTCTGAAATTATTTTTTTCATGATAAAGAATCTATTAGATCTTGCAAAAAGTAAATATATTTTATAGAAAATGTGCTGGTAGGAAGTATTTTTATTTTGCTATTATTCTTGGAAGACATATTGACTATATAGGACCCTAAACTAATTATTTCCCCTTCATGCACTGAAAATATTCATTTTCTGACTTTCAGATATTATTTATTTGCTCTCTGGCCACTTTTAAGGTCTTTTTATTAACTCTATTTTTTTCTAAGATGCATTGAAGTATAATTTATATTTTATACTTTCTGATTTGAATTTTGGGAGCTTCTTAAATCTATGTACCATTACTTGTTATAAATTCCATCATTGCCTCGGCAAATATGACTTTCTTCCATGTCCCTTTGTTATTTCACTTCTCAGCAACCTAATTAGATGCAAGCAGTACTCTCTCACTCCATCATGTGCTTTCATTATTTTTTGAAATAAATATAGTACTGTGTTTTTATTATTATTCTCTTTGGTACTATCTTACAGTCTGTGAATTATTGTTCAGTCTTAAATGTTAAGTAAGCATATTCATGTTAATTCTAATTTAAAGTTTTTAGAAGATATATATTTCTTTTACAAAACAAAGCATAACTTATAATGCAGAAAATAGGTTAAATTAAAGTTGACTTTATTACAATGCTCACATTAACACTGCCTTCTCACCCTTTTCTCCCTCTACTGCTCTTCATAACTTCAAACCGGCAGCTTAAGAACATTTTATAGTTCATTTATTTTTTGGTGTATCTGAGCCAATCTAATTTTTTGCAGCTTCTAACCACCTGGATATACAGGCACAGACGTAGCTAATAAGCCATGATTTTTATAACGGGGTTTATGATTAAAGGAGAGGAATGGCATTTTCATGAATAATCATATCAGGGGTGCAATAACTTATGGACAAAATCCCCAGGTGTGATACCAACATGCCCCACATTACCTGCTCACTGAGCCTGCGATGTGGGTCTCTTAGGTATCTATTTGGCTGTGCTATTTGTCTCTTATTTTAAGATTTAAGAGTTTTCTTAAATCTCAGTTTCTGTGTGAGACATAATGCTTACAATTCTGCATTTTTGTCATTCTTAGCTGGGAACTGCTGATAGACCAAAATCTACTTTTTAAAAATTAACAATTATCAAACAAATGTATGGCTTGTTGTGCAGTAACTTTTCCAATTCCCCTAGAAGGAGGAGGGACATATTATAGGAGCCCATATTAGAGCAGCTAGGTGAAGCCCTTAGCACAGGGACCCCACT
Source organism: Ctenodactylus gundi (assembly GCA_004027205.1). Lineage (NCBI taxonomy): Eukaryota > Metazoa > Chordata > Mammalia > Rodentia > Ctenodactylidae > Ctenodactylus > Ctenodactylus gundi. The sequence continues at coordinate 20,448 of PVKB01006385.1, read as the reverse complement.
GCACTGCGCAGCCATCTGGTCGCTATTTGCAAGTACAGCCTGTGGCACATGCACTCAGACTCATGACACAAGCCCTCAAGCAGTGGCACAGGCCCTTGAGCCTGCATAAGGATCCTGCCGCGGGAGATACTTAAGGTCATGGTGCTAGAGTGACCAAGGGAAGCATGTAGTAGCAGTCAGCCAGAGAGAAAAAAACTTATAAGAAAAAAACAGCAGCTGACTGAGGAAGTGAGGCCCACGAAGGGGTGCATTGTTCTGTGAGATGTCCTGTGTGCCGCTGTGGACTTCACAGGGATGTGACTGCTTTGTGAGTCATTCACAGGCTTCTAAGGATCTCCTCACTCTTGCTACCACAACTAGCTTCCAAGTGATTTATTACCCATACTCCTATAAGTAACCCCGATGAACTCATTGATTCATCAAATCAGAAATCAGACTTTGGTAAAGGTGCTATTTTTGCCTGCCTGCTGTGCCCTATATGGGGTGACTAGATATGTGTGTGTGTGCTGGTGTTTCAACTGGAAGAGTAGCTTATGAAACACAGCTGGATCAAGCCAACTCTATTACACATTTTTTAAAAATAATCTTTTTATCTCAGCACGTGGGAGGCTGAGAAAGAAGGCCCATCATGAGTTCTAGGCAAATATGGCCTACCAAAAAAAGAGCAATATATTTTATCAGAACTGGTTAGATTTGCAGAAAAATTTAACAACACAGAGAGAATCAAATGACACTCCTGCCTAGCACATACATAGGCATTCTTTCTTACCAACATCCACACCAGTGTGGTACACATACAGTAATTGATGAAAACATGTTGAAATATCATAATATCTCTTAAGTACATGACTTACATAGCTTAGTGTCAGACATTCTGTGAGTTTGAAAAAATACTAGGATATGTGTCACCACTAGGAGTGTCATATGTCGTAAGTTCTAAAAATAAGCTATTATCTGCCCATAAATGTCTCTGCCCCAACTCAAATTTGAGCACTTGTTGATTTTTATTATCATCATGTTTCCTTTTTCATAGTGTCAGGTAGTTCGGACCATAAGGCACGTATTCTTTTTTCATTCTTTTTTTATTGATATATATATATATATATATATATATATATATATATATATATATATATATATGCACAAAATTTAAGGTTTACAATGAAGTTGAGCCTTTTGTGCACATACGTATCTTTTCAATGTGACAAGGAGTTTCCCATTCTCCTTTTGTCTCTCTCCCTAACCACCCCACCCTCCTTCCCCACCCCACCCCCGTTTCACTTTGTTTATTGTTTTACTTTCCAAAAGAGTTGTGATCTGCATCTCTTATATCAGAGAGACCATTCGATGTTTCACCTTCTGCTTCTGACTCACTTTACTAAGCATGATATTTTCAAGTTTCTTCCATTTGCCTGTAAAAGCCTCCATGCTGTTGGACTTTATAGATGCATAGTATTCCTTTGTCTATAAATACCACCGTTTGTACATCCATTGGTCTATTGACGGGTATTTTGTTGACTTCCATATTTTAGCTATTGTTAGTTGTGCTGCTATGAATATGGGTATACATATATTTTTGTTATGTGTTGTTTTGGCCTCTTTTGGGTATTTTCCTAGGAGGGATGTTGCTGAATCGAAGGGGATATTTATTTCTAGTCTTTTGAGAGATCTCCATACTGATTTCCACAGTGGTCCTACACTGCCGGAGGGAATGTAAATCGGCACGTATACTTTCACACTGACTCCTTTGGCTTAGCAATGTGTGTTTAGGATTCCTTCCTGTCTTTTTCGTGATTTGATACCTCATTACTTACTGGTCATGAATTATGTATTATTGTTTAGATTTATCATAGTTTATTCATTCACTTGTTAAGAATATTTTGGCTGCTTCCAAGTTTGAGCAGTTATAAAGAAAACTGGTGTGAACATTTGTTTTTACATATGGGTTTGATTGAATGATTGTATGTCTATTTTGCAAGAGAATTTTGTACTGGCTTGAGAAATGGCTGTATCATCGTGAAGCCCCACCATCAATAGCTGAGTGTGCCTATTATGCAGTATCTTCACCATCACATGGTGATGTTAGTGGTTTCAGGGTAGGTAATTTTAAGAGGAGTTGGGTTGTGTCACACTGGTTATAATTTGCAATTCCCCAATGATGTCCAATGTAGAGCAACTTTCCATATACTTACTTATTTGTCCTCTGTATGTCTTTTTGAGTGAACTTTGACACATTCGTAACCAACTTATTGAATTTGTTATTACTGAAATTTAACAGTCCAACATATATTTCAGATGGCCATTCTTTTGCAGGTGAGTTTCCTGCAAATATTTTCTATAATCCCGTGGCTTCTCTTCTCAGTCTTCTGGCATTATCTGTTACAATAACACAAGTTTTCGGTTTTACTGAAGTTCATATTTTCAATTGTTTTTTTTTTTTCATGAAGTACTCTCTTGGTGCTGTAACTAGAAAGTCAGCACCACATGCAAATAATTTAATTTTTATCCTATGTTATATTCTGAAAATTTTCATATATTTAAATTTTACATTCATTTTAAATTAATATTTCTTAAGGACAAAAAGTCTCTGTGTGACTTCACTTTTTCTTTGTGAAGGTCTAGTAGCGATAGCATGTTTAATCAAAATAGTTCCTTCTAATATGGCCTCGTTTCCCCACATTGGTAATTCCAGCATTCTGCGAGTCTGAGGTAAGATGCTTGCAAGTTCAATTTGAGATCAAGTAATTTAGTAACTTGAAGAAACACTGTCTCATAATCTAAGAGGATGTAACTCAGTGTGAAAATCTTTGGCTAGATCCCCACTGCCATAAGAAAAAAAAATACGCAATTTTTGATTGTATTAGCTTTACTTTTTTGTCAAAGATCAGTTGATGCATCATAAATTAAATAGATGTGAGTCTATTAGTTTTTTATTCTGTTTCATTGATCTCTTTACTGACTCTCCATGAGCATTTATTGTATTTTAACTAATATAAGCCATTTTAAATAGATTATTATTGATTTTGGGGTTTTTGTGTCTTTTGCTAAAACTCTGAAATATGTAGTGACAATGATCTTTTATTTTTTTGGTGTTTCTTTTTCTTTTTTATTTCTCCCGGTGCATCCCAAAATATGACATAAATACTGTTTCTAACAGGTTCTTAGTATACACCCTCTCCCCCCCCACACACACACATACACCCCCCCACGCACACACACACATATGAGGAGTTAGTAATTAGGTCTTATTAAAATGCCTACTGGTGTACACTAATTTTTCTCAATCAAAATATTTTTTAAAAAAATATGAACAACATTTTCTTATTATTTTATTTGTAAAAACATGTTCTAGATTTTTCCGAGAGCAAGTACATTAGGGCAAAGTAGTAGCTTTTTACCAAAATATTTGAATCTATTACATGGTTTATAATCCCTATCAAATTCAGCACTATTTTGAGCCATCCACATTTTAAGGAGGTCAAAAAAGTCCTAATACATATCACTGTGTTAACGAGGTGAGGTAAATAGATTTAAAGAGGGAAATGTTCATTTTGCATTGCAGTCTCTGAGGTCAGCCAATGGTCACTATTGCTTTTGAGCCTGTGGTGAAGCAAGCACCGTAGTGCTGTGTGTGCAAATCTGCTCACCTCATGGTTTCAGGGAAACAGAGAGGGGAAAGAAATCAGGGAGCTAGTGTCTCCTTCAGGTGTGAGTATCCAATGACCTGATGTTCTTCCAATGACTCTATCTCCTAAAGATTCTCCCACTTAACATTAATGTCACATGTTGGGACCAAACATTTAACTATAACTATCCTTCCACTTCCTATACCAGCTGAGACTTAACCACTTACCCAGCCCAGTTTCACATGGTAGCATAGAAAATAAGCAACAGCAACCTTCTTGGAATTTGGAAGAATTCTTTCTGGAAAGACTTCTGTTTCACTGTGGACTGAAGGTCTGGCTGTGCTGTGGGACAGTGTAAAATATGAGGCCAAAGTCAAATGTGTGTCACCAAATCAGTGTATGATTTGACAGACAATACATATAGAATCAGATTGTGCAGATTTTTACTTACAGTGAGTTAAGAGAAAATGTACAAATGTGTGCAAAAATTGTTTTCTGCTGATTAGATAATACTTCCCAGCTAATGAGGGCAGTGTGGCTTTGGGCAACAGCCTTAGTGATACAGAGGGACCACAATCTCTCCTTCAGTAGTTCAACATACAGAAATCTCAGGTCATGATTGTGGCTCATTGATCACTATATTTAAGTGTGATACTTAGGGAGCATAAGTGGATTGCAACAGGGAATGATATCAGGCCCCACACGGGCAGTAACAACCATTCATGTCCCAGTAAGAAAAGTGTCAGGCCAATGATCACTCTCATTCAGACACACAGTGAGCAAAAACCTGCACAGGACTGCGTTTTCCAACTTTGCTTTTAACTTCTGCCATTTAATTTGGCACCTTCCAATTCTAAAAATGGGAAGCTTTCAAGACTATATGCTGAATTGCTTCAGACAGTTTTTTATAAAAATATTTTTATTAATATACAATGTAATACATAGTATTTACAATGAACTTGGGTGTTTCGTACATCTATGTACCACATCGACTTCACAATCCCTTCCCGTCTTTTACCCTCCCACCCGCTCCCTGGCCCTTCCCCCGGCTCTGGCTATCACTTCATATGATTCCAGAGAATGTCTGTGTTCTGGGTTTTCCAAGTCCGAGATACCATACAGTGTTCAACATATTAATCTTCTGCGCTTAACTCATTTCACTCAAGTCACCACTGTACCCCAGCTTGCTATTCCTCTAATGGGTTCGCAGTAGTCAAATCTTGATGCCTCCTTTCAGAAAGGTTTTGCAATGATTTCTTTGCCGATGTGGAAGCAAGGGAGCTCCAGTATTGTGGAACAGGGTTGTAAAGGAGCGACACTTCTGTCCATGGTACTGAATCTAAATAAACTGTCTTTAATACATTTATGACATAAGATTTACTATAATTGATTATAAAATCATAATCCAGATAATAGAGTACACATTTTAGTATTTAAACCGTACTATTGTGCCAAGACTATTGATTATGACGATTATCAATGTAATCAAGGTTTTTTATTTGTGTTTTTTGAAACATTCACAATCACTTTTAAATTTTACAAGGAGTACAGTAAGAGGTAACTCAGCACTGAAAAGACATTTTCTAAAATAAATAAATAATTTCATATCTTTCCGTTTCATAGCCTGAATGATTATTTGTATTTAGTTTGATATAACTATAAAAATTATTTTAAAGTGCTACAAATATCAAAATGTTTATGAGGTTTTAGCTTTAAACATATTATACTTTGATAAAACAGATTTGCTGTAATCAATACATCCGTTACATAACTGTTTAATCATTTTATAATTGTATGTAATCTAACACTCGAACACAATGTTATTAGACAGTTGCAGAAATATTGAGCATATAGAACTCAATTATATTCAGTTACATCACTAATTTTGTATGCATATTGCTATGAGATAGCATAAGTTATATGTTAACTTTAAGATATAGGACAGTAATAAAACTCTTGGTGCCATAAAATTTATTATAAGTTAAAATTATAATGACACCGGTTTTATTGATCCTTCTTGCAAAATGCATAGAGATAACCCTTTAGGTCAGAAGAACAATTAGTTTGAAAAATTACCATAAGAATCTTTCTAAAATATTTTAAAATAAATCAATATACTTACACTCCTGTAATCTCAGCACTCGGGAGGTTGGGGCAGGACAATTGCTGTGCTTCCCAGGCTAGCCTGGGCTCCATAGTAAATTCGGCACCAGCCTGGACTAGAGTGAGACCTTGTCACACACCAAAAAATAAACTAATATACAAATAAATATGCTTGTTTTAACTACTAGAAAATACATAAAAATTGCTATAATATTTGCATGAGTATGCTTGTTGTATTTAATGTCCAAGAGAAGTTGTGAAATTTCAACAAATAAACAAATGGAAAACAACACAATCACTGCATTACAGAGAGGGATGGGTACGTTTTAAAAGTTTAAATAGAACCTTATGCAGTTAATAGAAGTTTTTGTAAAATTTACATAAGCTTACCTTAAAATCTTTTAATAAACATAATCAACACAACCAACAAAAAGAAATGAGGGCAAAATTTGAAACTAGAAAGTGACTCAGACTTTTAAAATATATGAAATACTAAATAATACAATTAGTGTTTGTTTTGAGTTGACTCATTAAAATACTAACAATGTAGAATAAGGATAACAAAGATACTTTTTAAATGACATTGATATAATGTATTGGAAAAATGTACACACAGAAAAAACAGTTATTTCCCAACATATATTTAATTTCCTTTAAAAATAACATGCCATCACACTTATATATATATCAGAACTTCTATAGTGACATTTCCTATACTATGGAAAAACTATAGATTTTCACTCACTTCATTGGTAATAGTGGGATATACATATACGTGTAATACACAGTGGGAAATATGTGACTCTATTTACTGTGCATGTGGTTTTGGGGGGTGTGGTGTTTATGGAATGAGAGAGACAAATGACTACACTACAATAGAACAAATACACATGATAGGATAAATAGCGTAGATACACTTTCACTCTAATAAAATTTAAAATTTAAATAAATACAACACTCAATTGGACTAAATTAATCTTATGGGCAAACACACCAAAAAGTAAAAAAAACAAACAAACAAAAAAAAACTAATTCTAAGATATCTCCTCAAAATTAATAGTTAATTGCACAAGTATTTAAGACCCTATTTTGTTAAGAACATATTATTAATAACTTAAACATATTGTCTACATTTTGATTCACAATTTCATTTTTTTCTGAGAAATTCTCCAGATTGTCTTCAAGTTGTGCATCTACCTGGGTCATCCTCCATGGTTTCTCTGCTTGTGTTGATATCAGAGACATCGCAAATACTTGACATAGTGCAGGCACCTGGCTTGCACCCCTGGCGACGCTGTTTCATGTCCACTGCTTTGTAACGAAAACAGCAGAGGTTTTAAAATCTTTCAAATGTGACTAATATGCAGCGGAGGGGGAAATACAGATCTAAGTATGAAGTTTTTGTAAACATTATTCACATTTATTCACATTTCAGATGTTTACAATCTTTAAACACGCTATATCTTAATTTTTATTGTTCTCCTACATTCCCATCTTTATGAGCAGTCAATAAGCTTGAAGTCCATGAGGCTAGATTGGTAGGTGTGACCCATTCTGTCCCCAATCCAGGTCTGTAACTAATATTTTAAAATCAAAGAGTTGCTGACGATACTCCTTTCTCCAAACTTGAAATATAACGGTGATGTGTACGTTTGGTCTTTTTAGAAACAGAAATAATTGAGCGAGATAGAATTGTGACTATACTTCCATCTGTGTTAAATCCCCTTCACGTCCCCTTCACATGGAATTCTGCAGCTTTTGCCAGGCGTTTCCCAGTGGGACGCTCTCTTGTGCTTCATTAGTATTAGGTGCTTCTGTTAAAGTGTGTGTAACATCCACTCATTAGGTAATGCATTCTAGGAACGAACTCCAAGAGCCCCCAAATTAGCGTTATACTTAGGTATTGTTTTAATGACAGTAATTATCACTAGTGGTAATGTGACTGCTTTTAAGGAGTTAATGTAAACAGTCTTACTTTCAAGAATATAAGACAAAGTGTAATGATTCATATTAATGAAATAGCCTTATAATCTTGTCAGATGAACTGTGACACCTTGAGGGACTATTAGAGACTGTGTTAACTTAGATCTTTTCCTATTTACTTAACGAGTCTTAATTTATGACATGCAAATTTCCTACAATGAGTTAGACTGAGGTCAACTCTGAATATTCACACTGTTCTGGCAGAAACCTCATGAGATCTACAGCTCTAAGTGTGTCTATGGTGTACTCATGAGTCCTCACCACAGAGAGACAGACAGAACAGCAGCACAGAAAGCATGAAAAGGGAGTTTAAAATAATAGCAAGTCAATATTATTATAAAAAATAAAATCTGTCACATATAGGAAATCCTGATAAAAATAAAGATGGAAAAAAATATTCTCCATGAGAGATAATTTTTTTTTAGGAATGAACCAAATGTCATCTAACCTTTTTTTAAAAAAAATTGGTTTTCTCAGTAAGAATCATTAATGATAGAATTTAGATAGCTTTTCATCAGCTGAAGTGTGGAAGGATGATGAATATCAGCTTCTCATAGAATTCCTATCACAGATACATGTTGTGGCTGTCCTAAAAATGATCAGCATACAGTTGATGATCCCGTAATCGGATTTCTGTGTAACTATGAAAACACCACCAGTTTTACCAGTTATAAGGCAATAGAACGATACATTACCTCCTCAAATAATGACTTTTCTCTTTAAGTATTTTAAAATATTATTTTTTAAATTCACAGGATACAATTTCCAATGGTTTTGTTTTCTCATTAAGATTTCTCTTAGTATCCATTAATACCCATTCATTGGAGGCAGATAATTCAGGCAATAATAAACACTTCAAAAGGGGAAGACTGGAGCTGGCTTCCTATTAGATAAGGAACATAGACTTAGTAAGTTTAGTAGGTCTTTTAAGACAACAGGTCAAGTCTTTATTCATGAGTTCCACCCCCGTTCTCCCATGGCTGTGGACAGCTTTTAAAAATTTTTCAATGGACCCTGCCAGTGAGTGGCGTAGGTTATCTATGTATTAGTATGGTTTCTGAAAGGCTTTTTCATCAGGGTCTACTTATAAATTGATTCTTTTAGTGTGCCCATATGTTGACCCTGTCCTAAGCTGTTGGTATACAAAGGGGTGCTGCAACTTAAGTAGCATGTGAGTAGAAATTTGCCTCTGGATAGGTGGTTTGTTTGAGAACTGTTGCTTGATATTATCTTGATAAACCTTAAAGAGAGTAAGGGCCTTCTCTGTAAAGAATTGCTTGCTGTATTCCATCATCTAGAAGTAATATGAACCATTTGGTGCCATCAACTGATGTAAAACTTACTCCACAATGTCTAGAGTGATGTCATATTTCCAAAGGCTTATAGTTGGACATGATCTGGCATTGTTAAGCTTCAGGCAGAAGAATTGAAAAGAGATTTCCAGCAATCTCTGGTCAAATTGAGGTTAGAGGAATTTAGTAGATGGGAGTAGAAGAGGTTAATTGTGCAGAAGACGTGACTTACTCAATATTATTTTTTTCTTATGAGAAATACCTCAAATCCGAGAAAAATACCAGGAAGAAAAGGATGTGGAACAAGGTTATTTTTACTCAGTGTAAATCAAATAAGAGAAAACTAGTTGTTTTTCTGGAAAGGGCTGGTCCTTGTCTCAACAAATTATAATGAACAATGCACTCCTAATCAGGTATTCTCTGAACATTATGAGTCTTTAATGCTTGACTGGTTATTTTCTTTAGAGGAGAAACTTTAGGTCCTCCAGGGGCTCACAGGTTTAGGAAAGTGTGGAAATGAAGTCTTGATCCAGGTTTAAATAATCTTGGCTGTAGATAGAGATACATGCCTTTATATGGGAGGGGTGAATTCAGGTACCTTGTCCTTCTTTTTTATTGCTATTGGTGAAAAGAATGACAGGTAATGGTCCTTCTTATCTACATTCCTCAAGACATATTCCTCAAGTTGGGTTGGAATAACATGATCCTGTAAGGGAAACTCCAGGATACTGCATTGATGGAGAAAGACTCCAGTTTCCTAGGCTCCAGTAACACTGATTCCTCCAATACTCTCCCCTTCATACATGGGGCAGGCCTTGGTGAGCACAATTACTTCCTTTTAAAACAGTCCTTTTTAAAAAAACACCCTGGCTGGTGGCAATGGAAGCAAACAGACTTAATTCCCTTCTCTCGGACCTTTAAAGAAGTTTCCATAAGAACTGCTATCATTTCTACTTATTTTTTTCTGTCTTTATTCTTTGACTTCTATGTCCTCATTATAAACCACCCTGGTAGCTTTATTAAACAAATTTCCCAGGGGCTTGCCTGGCTTGGCTACCAGCTTTTGGACTTGAGGCACATGCCTGGGACTAATTGGTTGAGAAATTTGTCCTTAAGGAGCACTTCCGTCTTTAATGATTCTAGATCAGTTTAAGTATGCTTAATCATGGTCTCCTTTAATTTGTTTAAGAACAGAAGGGTGGCTCCTTTTCCACTTGGCACACTTGGAACAACCAAGCATTACTAAATCAGTTTTGATTTGGCTGTTTTTGAGGTCCTGGGTGAAAGAGTAAAGAAAACACTATTGACTCCAGTTCTTGTATCTATCCTCAGGGTCTCACTCAGGATCACTTGTGGGAACAGCCTGCTCTACCCCATTGAAGGATATTGAAAGCATTTGCAGCCTGTGTTCAATGTAACTGAACAATTTCTATTTTACATCTTAGAGTACGATCAGGCAAGAAGTGACCGTTATGATTCTTCCAGTGGAAGCAGGACCACAGGGCAGCAATATCTCACATGGGCCACTGGGCCAACTTCTGGGTAAGAAGAGATCAGTGACATTCCCTTTGTAATGTTTGGGCTGATTCTGTGGTAGAAGATTTACCACCTGTTGAAAATTACTTATTAGTGTTAGATTAGAGGAGAATATTGGGGTACAAATTGCACCTGAAAACTTGGGAACTAGCTGGGGAATTGTGGGGATATTTTCTGATACAAGATAGGCAGTCTCAGATGGTATAAAGTAAAACAGAGAGTACCGTTTTCCATTTTTTTCTCTCATAAAATTTTTTGAGGATGATATTGAATTATGGGTCCCTCCCATATTCCAGATCTCTGAGTCCCATACCATGTGTTTGGGCCAAACTTGAGTACAGAAAAAAAAAAATAAATAATAAATAAAAAGTGCAGACACAAATAAGTGTCTTTCTCTTAAATTGTGAGTGTGTTTGTTTTCGTTTTTAATTAATATTTTAATGGTGAGTTTGAAGGAATATTGAAGGTGTTGGTTCCCATCTACAGAATAAGGAGAACAAAAAAAGGGTGACTGGGAGGGGAATGTTTTCTCCTGCTCTTATCACCTGCCTAGCTATGTGCCCCGAGGAGAAGAAAAAAAAAGTGTCTAGGATGTGATCATGTGATCACCATCTCTCTCTTCCTCTCTTGTCTTTCTGCCTAGGCATTCTCAGTCCTCTCAAGGGAATCTTTGGAATGGTTTAAAAGATCCCTTCGCTTATCTTCTCCTCAGTAGTGGGGTTGGTCTATGCTTTACTCAAGAGAAGGAAGCAAAGGGCCAAGATTCCATGACTCTCTCCTGTCTCTGGTATCCCCAAAGTGATGATCTAAAGTGTTGGAACACCCCATGAGGTGAAATTTTTCCTTGAAAAACTTTTCAGGATATCATTCAGGGTCAATACAAGTTAATGTACACCCCTTCCTTAGAATTTAGTTGGCACTGTCATGAGTTTATTTCCAATTTTTTTTTTAGTATAGTTGTTTTATTATATGACACATTTTGAATTTGTTTAAGTTGGTTCCCTCAGAAAAAGGGAAAAAAAAAACAGTATATTACACCAGGTAGTGAATAAAAGGGAAGGAGTGCTCAATGACGTGATGGAGATATGCTTAGACTGCTTAGCCTCAAAACAGCTGTGGGTGTGGGGCCGGTGGGGGAGGGGGCACACATTTGTAGAAAGGGAGTCATCCTAAAAAGAATATCTCTAGTCTGTGACTCCATAATTTACACTTAGACATCTTGGAAAAGTGTCTTACAGTGGGCAAAGTTCGTGGTCAGTGGCCAGTTTATTACTCTGATGTCTTTGAACATCACATCGGCCTTTTGGCTACATGCAATTGGTATAAAACCCTGACTAGGTCACCCCCAAGTTTAAAATCTGTGTGGGCCAACTAATCCCCTATATAGTCCCAAAGTTTTCCCCAAATTCTCACAGAGTAGGCCCTAATTGAGGAAAGAAGGGAGAAGGGCTAAGATTTATGCTACTGTGTTGCATGATGGCATGGCCAGGTGCCTTAGAGAAGGTAGAGATGAATGCAGAGAAGGGAATAACCAGCCAAGAACTGTGCGCCCAACGTTAAGTTCATCATACTCTGTCTCCTAAGCTGAGATTGAGTTCCAGGTGCTCTGCAAGCCCCAGAGCTGATTCTGAGCAAGGCCTGTCACCCATCCTGCTACCCAAAGCCAATAATAATAATAATAATAATAATAATAATAATAATAATATTAATAAAGTAAAAGTTTATTAGAAAGAAAAGGGAGAACAAAAGTTTCCATTAGGTAAGAGAAACTACAGTTGAATCACATTGTTCCCTTGCATGGATTTTTGGGTTTCTTTTATCCTCAAGTGAGCTCAGGGATTCAACTATCATCATGGGTCAGTGATTTGTATTGGCAATTAGAGTACAGGTTGGCCAGGTAGTGACAAGAGAGGCTGATTGTGGATTAATTTCGCCTTCCTTCTTTGTTCCTTTATGTGAACAAAACCTGTGAAATTTTCACATCAAAAGTTTAAGGAAAGAAAGAAAAATAAATAAACAAGGAGTAGTGAGAACAAAGGAACGCTTGCCAGTTGCTATTTTTGTCTTTAGCAAATGCCAATTAACTACAATAGGTCAATCTTCCTTCTCTATTCTATTTAACTCTCCTTTCGCCTTTTATTAACACATTTTTCTAGATGTGTCATGTATTTTAAGCTTTTAGTTAATTTTAGTTGATTTTTATGATAGTGAGCAATAAGGGTCTAGTTTTATTCTTTTTCATGTGAATATCAATTTTTTTCCTGCAGTATGTATTGCAAAAATATCGTTTTCAATATGTGATCTTAACATCTGTGTCAAAAATAAGTGAGAGTTTATTTTTAAAATTGCATTCTTTTAATTTTTCAGCTTAAAATATAATTCCTAGGAACATTCACACATGCATTATTCATGGCCTACAACGTAATTAAAAAAAAAATAGCTCTTTGCTCTATTTCTGGTGGTTGATTTTCTTTTCACCTAACTACTACTTACTTAAATTAGCTACACATATTTGAGTTTATTTTCCCTGTTTTACAGCATCAAAATGGAAGTGCTATTTTGGGGCTTTGAGAAACTTCTACTGAGAACCCAGTAATTGGCATAGTAAATGATTCCTCACTGTTGTGGGATGATGGCATCTTGTATATCTAAGTGTTTTGTCTACGAAAGGTAATTTCATTCTAAAAGACAAGTCAATGATTAATTGGAATTTTATTACCAAAGTCTTCAACTATGAGATATGGAAAGCCAAGTGCTAACCAGAGAATATTGCTAAATTATCTACGAAGAATGCACTAGCTCACTGAGCTTACTTCACTGGGGATCAAGAAGAACATTTTGTTCTCTGTATGATCTTGAGCTACCAGATTCTTCTGACATATCTTAAAGTTTAATGCTCAGGTCGTAATATAGTTCATGGCACTATTCACAACAAATAAGCCAAGGTTGCCTCCTATAATCTGTATTCTTTGACTATTTTGGAGCTTGTGTTTGTAGTACGTGACTAATATTTTCCCTTTGTGAAGAAAATATTTAAGGATATTTGCTTTAACTGTTTTCATGCTTTGATGATTTAGTCTTCTAGCATACTGTTATTCACTTCCCAAAGCTCCTTTTGAAACTTTCAGTAAATTTTACATTCGCATACACTATACTTGCAATATGCACAATTCATTTCTACTTAAATGACATTCTGGCCCCTGTTCATTCAGTTATCTAGGTTTTGAAAATTACCAGGGGCCACTTATCCCCTTTCTAAATAATAACAAGCTCATCTCATCTTCTAAATTACTTTGTTAATATTGCTATATTTTCACCCCTCACCATGTTTTCATATCTGTCTTCAGCATATGTCTGACTCCAATCTTCAGATCACTCATAATCCTTTTGATTATGCGTGAGGTCACAATTACTAATCCTTTTTTGTTTCATATGATTAAAAACAAACAAATGAACAAAAACCCCTTTCTCTTCACCAATCATCTGCTCTATCACTTTCCAACTTGAAAGAGACAAACTTACAAGTATATTGAATGATTTTATTTCAATTTCCTGAGTTTTGGGCATGAGAAAACCTTTCTACTTAACTGGTGATGTGCCACATTCCTTTCCTACCCCAATCTCTCTGGACACACCTATTCTAATTGTAACTTTTGTATGAAACCACATCTCTTTTCAGATGTACCATCGTGGTTACTTCTTAATTCATGGACAAATTAGAGAGTCGATGAAGAAGGTGTACTGTACGAATCTATCAGTAAAAACTTCACATTTCTTCTCTGCTGTTTAATATCTCTTATGCCATCCAGTGCCAATCAGCTTCATTTGTATGTTTAATTGCTCTGTTACATTAAGTTATATCAATTACTTTTTCTGCGTCTGGCACATTTTAAGCCCTTTTAAAATCCTAATTGAATAATAAGGAACTGAGTGAGTCCTAAACACCAGATGCTTTTCAGTAAACGACAGAGACTCTTAGTGGCAGAGTCTGTCTTTGGATTTTTCGTCTTATCTTGAGTCTATGTTAGGATGTCCTTTTTCATTCCAAATATATTTCTATGATGTATATTCTTTTTCTTTTCAAACCTGTCCAGTGATTGATGCCTTTAAACATGAATGCTAATCACATATAGTTAGTCTAGCCCTCAGAAAATTCCTTGAATTTTGAGGATGGACTGGAAGACGTGCAAATGTCAGGAGACATTTCACTTTTGGTTTTAAAATAAATACAATTTATAGAGACAATTAAGTGACAAACATACAATATTTCTTAACCATAATTAAAAAAAAATGTAATCAAAGTGAGCTTAAATTTTAAATTGGAATAAGGCAGGACTGGTATCAAGTTAGGAATAGTATGGTTTTTGGGAAATTTCTTTAAGTGAATTTTATTTTCAGTGTTTGTAAAATACACAATGATAGTAACTATTCCAATGATTTGTGAGATTTAAAGATACTAACGTATTCAAAATAAACTGGTGTATGCCATGTAGGAAATCCTGAAAATCACTGTAATTTTATTGTACAGTTAGTTCAAGTTTATGTAAAATTAGAAAAAAAGTTTATTGAATGCATAGTAGGTGGAATACTGGGATCCACGGCTCAGGGGTTAGAGTGGTATTTCAGTGATGCATCAGTTATTTACCATGTGATAGGATTTGAGATCTTTCCTAGCACCATTCATTAATATATGTGTATGATACTTTTATGTATATGGTAACATATATTGGTATGCAAATAAAATGTTACAGCATATATTTATTGTGATGTATGTGAGGTACACACCCACCCTCCCACCCACAAGCATATATGTTGTAAAGTACCTGCGAGACTTGGAGCTGGAACAAAAGGGACTAGAAGGGCTAAGTTTTAGAACATATGGCTTTTGACATGTATTCACTATTGATCACTTCAGTCTGAAGTTGCAATTCTTATTTATACTGATTTTCCATTATTTCTAATATCAAATATCATTGACCTCTGGAATTAAGTAATCCTGAATTCCTTTCTGATTTATAGAATATTCTAGATAATGACTAATAATACATACAAGGCATCATTATTTCTAGTTCTATTCAAATCAATAGGTTTTTGATCTGTCTCCTGTAGTCCATTCCATGTCTATAAAAATGTCACAATGTATTTGTAGTGCTTTTTGTTACAAAATTTCATTTTCAATGTTTCCTCTGTATGCATTTGCCTGTATTAGGAAGGCAACTTGTTATTAGACCTTTGGGCAACTTCCTTTGTATTTGTGGCCTGTCCTGATTGATGTAATTAATTTTCTGTGAAATGTATTTTTGTCATGCCTACAGCATTGCTTTATGTCTGTCACAACTGTTTAAGTTGATTGAAATTTTAGTCTACTTATATTTATATCAAACATTAAGAATTCTGGTATGGTGTATGGTGACTTCTAGAAAATTACTTATGCTAGAAAACACATTTTGATAATGCACATATGCTGAGAAATGAATTGTGTGAAGCTCAAGTGTTGCTTAAATAAAATTTACACAGTAGCAATCACCTCGAAATAAAAAAGCCAGGTAGTGAAGGCTTGAGAGGTAGGAGTAGTTATAGTTTAATGAAAAATGCATTGATGTTGCTAAGGCAATTGTCTGCAGTCGTAGAGCAGACCTGGAGATCACTAGAAACAGGTAGGATGATCATTGAAACAGTATTTATTATTAGTAGCAGCGAAGTCAAAACGGTGTTTTCCCATAAGATAGTCAATTAATAAAACTAAGACGCATCCTTTATATTATTATATCTTCATAAACACTGCCTCTTAGACTGGAAGCATTTAATATTAATTTTGAATAATATACTATAACCTAAATTATTGAGAAAAATTAATAATATAACTAATCAGTTTAACTATTAATTATTTATTGTAAGATAGGATTGATTTTTTTTTAGCTG
The DNA here is from genome assembly GCA_004027205.1 of Ctenodactylus gundi. NCBI lineage: Eukaryota > Metazoa > Chordata > Mammalia > Rodentia > Ctenodactylidae > Ctenodactylus > Ctenodactylus gundi. The sequence continues at coordinate 3,986 of PVKB01006385.1, read as the reverse complement.
CTAAATATTTTACTTGATATCTACATCACTAACCTGAAAATAAAGTACTTCATGAAAATCTACTTGGTATGCTCTTAAATCAGTTCCTACAGCATGTTTTACCTTGCAAGAAGTCAGACCATTAGAGAAAGTTTAACTCAAATGAGAATTCAAAAATTAGATACTTAGCAAAATTACCAAAGAATTTGCATCAGGCAGTTCTTTGAGACAAGCAATTTTAAAAGTCAGCTCAGCAAGCTGTGTCAACAACTTTTGTTTTCCTCCTCAATTTAGTAAAACAATTGTACAAGTTTGAGACATGAGAGGAGTTAATCTCCTATGTTTTGCATCTCTTTGTTTTATTGAAATATGTTCTTCATTTCATTTTGCTAACTAAACAAACCCATCATATTCTAAGTCAAAATTGTGTATCATTCCAAATACTGAACTATCATTTGTATTTTTCTTAATATGGAAAAATCTTCTTGTGTAACTTGTGTATAATTGGAGTAAAAAATAAGCCATATATTCTAGGATTTCAATCAATATCATAATTCACTCTCCATTATTGACACAATCACGGACAAAAGCTACTTAATTTACTACTAATAAATTCTCATATGGGAGTGGTGGGCTCATCTTTTAGGAATAGACTAAAAATTGAAAAATTAATACATTAAAAAGACTTTATACCACTGATACAAAAAGAAATAAATCTTGTTTCACGGACTACATTTATTAATTTTTAAAAAGCAGGTCAATTCAGAAAAAAGAGAAAAAAGAGAATGCATTTAGATAAGTCAGGGAAATATTTGAAGTTAAAATCAAAATGGAGCCAAATGAAAATGAATCATCTTTTGTTGGATCTTTACTAAGAAGGTTTTTAGATCCACAGAACTTTTATGTTGAATTTATTCTTACTTTCCTCATAAAGTTTCAAAAATATTTATATTCAATAATCATTAGTTTGAGAAAAAATAATTTCTTATTTATCTATGATAGTTTTTTTTTAATCTTAGCAAAATCTAAGTACTTGAAACTTAAATTTTTCAGGAAGCAAAAAATATAATCTTGTGAAATTATATTCTGAATCACAACTTGAAGTGTTTTTAATACAGTTCGTGATTCTAGTCCCAAAAATCTCAAAGAAGTGGGTAACTTACAGTGGTGTAGGAAATGATATAGACTTCCATTAAGAAGTTGAAGACTTTGCTAAAGAACTACAAAATGCTATTTTCAAAATGTTTTCTAATGTTCCCAGGGAGAGGATGCCTAAGGTAAATATTCATGTTAATTTTTAACCTCATTCCACTGATGTAATCAGTGGTAATTGACAGAAGTGCTACTATCAATTGTAAAAGTATATACAGGTGTACGAATTTCAATGCATTTGAGTATTTAGATTTTGCCTCCAGCTGCATTTTTTCTTTATATTAGAAAACCTGGGAGACACAAGCAGTTAAATGAGGAATAATTAAGAGTAAATTGAGATTGAATAAGCATAATCTAAGAGCAGGTTGATGTTTCAACAATTTAATGTTAATGAATATTTATTTTGTCCTTTTACTGTTTATGCAAGCACACGTTTCTGTGCATGTGGACTTTAAGACTTTCAATAAACAAGGCTTACATCTTAATAACTAACTTTTAAAATGTATATTCTAAGTTTTCCATTTAACACATTCTGAATTTACATCAGATCTTGTATATTTTATGTTTGTGAAAGAAGCTCTTTACCTAGGGCTGGATAATTAATCAATTTAGAAAGAAATAGCTATTTTTTATTTATGTAAACTTTCAAATTTAGTTGTATTTAATGTGGGAAGGCAGCATCAATAAATTTATAAGAAAGCTGAAAAGAGAAATGAGTAAATTAGCACTATTTCGATGTAAGTGCCATTTTATCTTTGCGTATTTATTTATCTTCATTCTGTTTGATTTATTCATATATATATATATATATATATATATATATATATATATATATATATATATATATTTGCGACAGTGTCTATTTCTGTAGTCCAGGCTGGTCTTGAACTCACTATGTAGTCCTGTCTGGCCTCAACCTGGCTGTAATCTTCCTGCCTCAGCCTTCAGAATGCAGGAACTACAGGAGTGTGGCACAATGTCTAGCTAACATTTCGTGTGGTGCTGAGGTATCAAGCCCAGGTCTTTATGCAAGCTATGAATGTGCTCTCACTATGGAATTATTTCCAAGCCCAATTGATATTTATAGCATCAGCTAAATTATAATGTTTCTCCTACCTTATGATGCATATTACAGCCCTCAAAGTTTCACCTTGCATTTTGGTTTTTCTTTCTCAATCTGTCACGGTTAAATCCAGTTCAGGCAGTTTGTTCCTGTCACCTTCTTCAAACAGGTGAAAATACTGTTTTCAAGTGTGTATTTTTTGAGTAGTTTCCTAATGTTAATATCTTTATCTCTAAGGAATATTTATTTAATTATTTTTTTCTTTTTTGAGAAATACAGCAGGTTCTGTAGTTCAGGCTACTCCTGAACTCACTAGGGAGTTCAGTCTATGAACTCAATCTAATGAATCACAGGTGTCTTCCACCACGCCCTGTTACGTGGTGCTAGAAAATCAAACCCAATGCCGTGAGCTTGTGAGGCAGGTGCTTTGACTGCTGAGCTATTCCACTAGCCCAAATAATATTTATTTTAATGAAGTTTTTATGATGAGATTTTTTATCTGTATACTTGTTTACTTTTTTCCCTAGAAGTTTATATATTGATCTTTGTAGATTATTCTCTTTTGCTATTCATCTTTTTTTCCTCCTGTAATGCTTCTGTCCTATCTTTGTCACTATATATTTGATTGATTTATTTTTGTTCTAATAGTATATGCATTTTTGTATGTTTTAATATTTTCTTGTACTTACCAAGAAAGAATAAGTGGCTCCATTTCATTTCATTTTCCACCTTTCACTTAAGTAGCTCACAGTCTTCTAAGTGATGTTCAATATGTCAAGCCACACTTGACTAAAATTTAGGTAGTACAGTTATTTTCAAAGACAACAAGTAATGTTCTATTTTCCCCTCCTCCTTCATGGGATATATATCTTTCTTGCTCTTTTATTCTCTTATGATCAAGTGGGTTTCATTTCAAGCATTCAGAAATGGTTCAAAATATTCAAATCAATAAATGTAAATATGCCACATTAACAGATGCAAAGATAAAAATTATATGATCATTTCAATAAATGCAAAAAGCATTTGGTAAAATCCTGTACCCATTTATGATAACGACTCTGAGAATAATAGGAATAGGGGGACCCTACCTCAACACGATTCGAGGTATTTATATAACAACCCCTCAGCTAAGATAATCCTAAATGGAGAAAGACTGAAAGCATTCATACCAAATTCAGGAACAAGCCAAGAAAGCCCACTGTCACCCTCACTATTCAACATAGTATTTGAAATTTTAGCAAGAGCCATCAGGCAAGGGCAAGGAATTAATATATATATATATATATCAGAAGGGAGGAAGTAAAGATCTTTCTATGTGCAGATGACATGATACTCTACACAGAAGACCCAGCAGATTCCACCCAAAGTCTCTGAGAATTCAGAGTAAATTCAGCTGGATAGCAGATTGTAAAATCAATAGCCTCAAATCAGTAGCATTCCTATACAACAATAATGAATCCAAAGGATACGAATCAAGAAAACAACACCCTTCACAATAGCAACAGCAATATCAAAAATAGTTAGGAATGAACCTAATCAAAGAGGTAAAAGACCTAGACCAAAAAAAAAAAAAAAAAAAAAAAAAAAAAAAAAAAAAAAAAAAAAAAAAAAACTACAGACCCCTGAAGAAAGAGATTTAATAGGACGTTAGATAATAAAATGACATCCCATGTTTCTGGATAGGATGAACTAACGTTGTCGAAATGGCCATATTCCCAAAGCTTCTGTACAGACTGAATGCCATACCAATCAAAACACAAACTATAGTCTTCACAGACCCAGAAAAAAAAAA
>PVKB01006384.1:46805-63974 GCA_004027205.1 Ctenodactylus gundi | reverse complement strand
TTTTTTTTTTTTTGAGACAGGGCCTCACTTTGTAGCCCATGCTGGTCCTGAACTCACTGGTGTAGCCCAGGCTGGCCTTGGACTCAGAACAGTCCTCCTGCTTCAGCCTCCCAAGTGCTGGGATTACAGGTATGTGCCACCATGCCCAGCTTTATGTGGTGCTGGGGAATCAAACCCAGGGCCTTGTGCTTGCAAGGCAAGTACTTTAACTACTATGCCATTCCTCTAGCCCTTTCTTTTTTGAGACAAGGTCTTCCTCAGTAGTCCACACTGGTCCTAGACTCATTGGAGCCCAGGCTAGCCTCAAACTCATGGCAATCCTCCTGCCTCAGCCTTGAAGTTTTAGGATTACAGACATGTGCCACCATGCCCAGCTAACTTTATATCGTTTTGACAGTTCAAATCTTACACACTCTAACCACTGGGCTCTCTCCCCAGCCTCTTGCTTTTTCTTTTGTGATGGAACCCAGGGCTTTAACACTGTGCTACATCTCCAACCCACTGTTTGGTTTTATTTTGAGACAGTCTTGCTAAGTCACTATGTTGCCCAGGCTGGGCTCAAACTTGCAATCCTCCTGCCTCAGCCTCCCAAAGCTGGGATTATAGATCTGTGGCACTAGGCCTGGCAAGAGACAGCCTTTCTTATAAAACTGAAACTTGGCAGCTTAGCCAGCATGCTTCCCAAGGGTTCTCCTAGCATTCATCATCTGGTTCCAAGACAGAATACACTCTCATAAATGGGACCCTCTTTTGATTTCTACTTTTTCATAAGTGAAGTAGCTAGAATATTATTAGAGGCTTGAGAGGCCTAGAGAAATAGGATCTAGATAAAAGCCACAGTTCCTCTCAGGGCCAGAATCCACCGCCTTGATTCCTTATAAGTGAATAAAGCTCTTCTAATTCCCAAAGGTTTTCTCCTGAATTATTACCTAAAGCAGTCACGTTGAGAAAAAGATTATGCCCAATTTAAGGGGAGAAACTGAGGTTCAGAGATTAAAGCATCATGCTCAAGAGATAATGTGGGGACAAAGCTTACTCAGAACATGGAGGGAGATGCTGAGAAGCAGAGACAGAAGCCTGAGAAGATCGGGCTGGCTAGACCTTGGAGTATGGGCAGAATGTGTGTGTGGTAGTGGCACCCAGGCATGGAAGAAAGTAAAATGGGCATCCAAGAGCTGGGCCAGGAGGGACAAGCCAGCGGGGCCTGGAGAGCGTAGGCATAGTGTCCCCGGGCCTATGGCACTGGCCGTCATCCCGCCTGCACCCGAGCTCTGCTCTTTTCACTTTGTGGTGTCTGGGTTGGGAAAATTACTCTTAAAAAGTTACTGTCAGCAGGCACATGGCCAGCTTTCCGTGGAAATTCTGGGAGCTGCTCCTAGTTTGTGGCAGGGCCTTCCTTTCTCCTCCCAGTGGGTACAGGACCTTGACAACCAGCAGGCTCCAAGGCCCAGGCTCTCTGCCAAAAGCAATAGGCTACTGGCTGAGCTTGGGAAAGACAGCCTTGGTGGGAAAAGCTTTTGCTCTGTCTCTACTACACTCAGCAGGCAGTGAAAGAGTCTATTCCTTCCCTGCTGGGCAGGCCCATGCAGTCCCCCGTATCTACCTCATGGATATTTCTCCTACAGAAGTTCAATGCTGATTATGATCTGTCAGCCCGGCAAGGGGCAGACACTCTGGCCTTTATGTCTCTGCTGGAGGAAAAACTGCTTCCAGTGCTGGTAAGTATATCCAACTTCCCAGCATTCCTGGCGCAGGGGCAAGGCAGGTACCCCCACCCCCGGCAGGCCTAGAACAGTGTAGGAGTCAATAACCCACTGGAGGTGGGTTTGGGGGCACAGGCCTGTAATCCCAGCAGTTCTGGGAGGTGGAGGCAGGAGGATGGCAAGTTCAAGTCCCACCTGGGCAATTTAGTGAGACCCTGCATCAAAGTAAGAAATAAGAAAGGACTGGGGAGGTGGCTTAGTACACAGGCCCTGGGTGTGATCCCCTGTACTGCCGTGTCTGTGCACACAAAGCTGCTCACCAGAAGTCAGGCAGGTGCGGCAGCTCAGACCTCCTCTTCCTGTCTGTCCAATCCAGATACATACTTTCTGGATAGATACCAAGAACTATGTGGAAGTGACCCGGAAGTGGTATGCAGAGGCTATGCCTTTTCCCCTCAACTTCTTCCTGCCTGGCCGCATGCAAAGGCAACACATGGAGCGGCTGGAGCTGCTATGTGGAGAGCACAGGCCTGAAAATGAGGAAGAGCTAGAGAAGGAGGTAGCGCTGGGATGAGGGCTGCAGTGTGAGACGAGCCCTGACGACGAGGGCAGGATTGGGAGCGCTCAGGAGGGAGGTGGCGCTGTTCCTGCAGCCACAAGGCTACCTGTACCCTCCCTCTAGCTGTACCAAGAGGCTCGGGAGTGCCTGACCCTCCTCTCTCAGCGCCTGGGCGCTCAGAAGTTCTTCTTTGGAGATGCGTGAGTCAAGACACCAGGGGGATGATGGGTGGCTTGGAAGACGATAGATACAGGTTCAGACGTAGCTGCTGGAGCTGGGGTGGGCTCAGGGTCTAGACAAGAGGTCCCCAGGACAGACACTGCTGTGGTGACTGTGGGGCTGTGTGTGGGGCCGGAGCCACCTCAGTGGTGCAGGAGGTGGGGTGGCTGGGCAGCCAGGCGCAGGAGGGCCTTGTCAGGCTTGGAAGCACTCAATGTGCCCTTTATGCAGTCCTGGGATAAAGCCTCATTCAAGGCCAGGCTGGCGCCACCCGGAGAGCCCGCCAGTCTAGAGCCGGTCTAGAGCTGTGTGTCCTCACCTCCTCTGGTGGCCTTCTGCTGCCCAGAGCCCAACTCCCAAGGCTGACTTTCCCCAGCCCTTGTTGTCCCCTTTGCCCAGATGTCCCCTCTACCTACCTTCCTCTCTCTCTCTGTCCAGCCCCGCCTCCTTGGATGCTTTTGTCTTCAGCTATCTGGCCCTGGTGCTCCAGGCCAAGCTGCCCAGTGGGAAGCTGCAGGCCCACCTGCGGGGGCTGCACAACCTCTGTGCCTACTGTGCGCACATCCTCAGCATCTACTTCCCCTGGGATGGAGGTAAGGGGCAGACACGGAGAGCCCCAGGGAGGAGAGAGGGCTGGGATCCACGGCCAGCTTCTCTTCCTTCCTTACCCCACAGCAGAGGTACCACCCCCACGTCAGACACCAGCAGGCCCAGAGACCGAGGAGGAACCATACCCACGCCGGAACCAGATCCTGTCTGTGCTGGCAGGGCTGGCCGCCATGGTGGGCTATGCCCTACTCAGTGGCATTGTGTCCATCCAGCGGGCTACGCCTGCCCGGGCCCCAGGCACTCAGGCCCTGGGCATGGCTGAAGAAGATGAAGAGGAATGATCTGTCCTCAGCCCCCAGGACTGATTTTTCTACTGTCGTGCATTCCAGAGGTCCCTTTGTCTCCCTGTTGTTGGTACGGCTAGAAATGGGGTGCCCCTCCCAGAATAAAGCTGCTCACAGTGACAAAGGCCAAACATTCTCTGTTACAGGGCTGCCATTTTTCTGTCTCCTTGCTGGTAACAGGAGCATCTGGGTGCCTGAGCCTGTGCCCTGGCCCTTGGTGTCTGGAGCTGCTTCTGCCCTGATGCTGACACTGTTCCTGCATGGGTCTGGCTTTCCTGGTCTCTTTCTTTCCCCAGCCCCACCCCCAAGCCATCTTGGGTTTGTACAGACAATGAGCTCACCCTGAGTCCAGGCCCAGTTTCCACCGGCAATCAACCAGCACATGACACAGTCTTATACAGCACTGGGGAGAAGGACACCCAGGGTTTCCTGGTCTTTCCCCAGGAGCCTCCAGACCCTGGCACCTACTAAGGAGGACAGTGAGTCACCCAAACCACTGCCCTTAGACTTAAGTCAGAGTAAGCTCACCCTACCCCTGCTGTGCCCTCTTTGGCCACAGGTGGCACATGTGCCGTCTCTTCAGTGCCCCTGCTGAGCCCAGCGCTTGGGTATCGGCTCCATCACTGGCGTCGCCACAGGTAGGTGTGAATGGAGTAGCCAGGTGAGATGGTCTCCAGGAAGCCCAGGGCAGGATCCCTGATGGTGAGAGGCACATCCTTCGAGGAGCTAGGGAGGACGGGAGGTGCAGCGGAGAATGAGGACCTACCAAGGCCCGCCACCCTTCCCAGCCCAAGTCCAAACCTGCTGCTGCCCTCACCGGTTTAGCACGACCACAACTGCAGAGCCATCGGGATGCAGCACAGCCACCGTGTCCAAGCTGTTCTTCTCACTGGCCACCAGCCCTACTCTCTGGGATTCTTCAGGAATAAACTTGCTGAATGTGGGAACAGGCATCATCAGGGTCTAAGGTGCCGCTCCTCTGGCCCTCAGAGCAGCAGCCACCAAGCCCTCAGCTAAGAAGTCATCTACTCCCTGCCCCACCCATAAGTCCTATCCCAGCTCTGCCCTACTTCTCTAGGCCTCAAGCACCCTTGGGTTGTCTGTGTCTCTGGTGCCACCTAGTCACTTCCTGCCTAATGGTGCAAGGGAAAATGGGTGTGCCTGTCTTAACCACCTTTCTGCTCCCTCACAAAGTGGGATGACGTAAGCCCAGTGCAGGAGATGACGGGCCTGGTGTGAAATGGGGAAGTCTACCCTTCTGCTCACCTGAAGTGGCCCAGGTGGTAGAACATGGGCTGTTTGTAAAAGGAGTCCTTAGCAATATCCACGATGACAGGGCTGTCAACAAAGTTGCGGACCCAGTTAGGGCCACCTTCAGGGTTCAGGGCAAGGTTCCAGTCAGTCCAGCCAACCACATGGTAGAGGAGGTTCTAGAGAAGAGACAAGGGCAAAGGCTTAACACTGAGACTCACAGAAAAGGGTTGAGGGTCATGTGAAGCTGGGGGCTCATGAGTGGCTCAGCCCTGGAAGGAGGTATTCTCTCTCCTGGATAGCAGAGGAGAGGGAGTTATGAGGATGGAGGCATCTCGAGGGAAGCTGAGAAAGCAGGGGAGGGCAGGTGCCTCAAGCATGCAGAAAACGGGGTAGGGTGTTCAGGTCTGTGAAGGAAAGATAAGACAGTCATGATATCCTAAAGTGCCCCTGTGGGCAGCTGGTGGGAAAAGGTGGGGTGGGAGGAGGACTCTGTCAGCCGTTAGTGATGGGAAGGAGTCTGAGGTGACCTGCTTTTGTGGGAAAGTGGCCCACCGTGATGATGCTGTGGCTGTACTGCATCCCTCGGTCCCAGGAGCCCAGCCGCACACTCTGCTCCCAAAACTTGGAGCCTACACAGGCCTCTGAGGCAAAGAGCATGGTGTTGGGGAACAGGCGGTGTGTCTCCCCCAGGGTAGCTTTTGCTGGAGCCAGGAAGTCCAGATACCAGTGCACAGCAATGCCATGGATGTACTTAGCTGCTTCTGGGTCCTTCAGTACCTGCACAGGGAAAAGGAAGGTCGGTGAGGGAAGGGAAGCCATTGAGGAGCCCCTCCTCGGGCTTAGGAAGGGGAAGTAGAGGTCCTGAAAAATGGGCAATAAGAGAGAGTTAAGGAAGCAACCATGGGAATTTGTGGGACCCAAGAGGTCTAGAGGTAAGAGCCTGGGTATCTGCCCTGGGTGCTCTAGGAAACAAGTTGGGGCGTGGCGGTGGCCCACATCTATAATCCCAGCCATCCAGGAGACTGAGGGCAAGAGGATCATGAGTTCAGGACAGCCTGGAAAACAGCAAGATCCAGTCAAAACAAAAAAGCAGGGTTGCAACATGGGTAACTTAGTAAGATCCTTTCTCAAAAATCACAAATAGGGCTGGAGGAATAGCTCAGCAGATAAAACTCTTGCCTCTCAAGCTCAAGGCCCTGGGTCCAATTCCCAGCACCACATAAACTGGGTGTGGTGGCATACCCTGTAACTCCAGAGCAAGACCCTGTTTCAAAAAAAAAAAAAAAATACAAGTTGGGGCTGGGGGTATAGCTCAGCAGTTAAAGTGCTTGATGTGTTTGATTCTATGGCACCAAATAAGCTAGGCATGGTGGCGTACACCTATTGTTCCAGCATTTGGGAGACTGAGGCAGGAGGATTACCATGTGTTTAGGGCCAGCCTGAGCTACATAGTGAGTTCAGAATAAACCTGGACTACAGACTAAGACCTTGTCCCCAAAGTAAATAAAGTAAATAAATAAAATGAAAGCTCAGTGGTTAAAACCTAGCACACACAAGGCTCTCAATTTCATTCCACAATACCCCATAAGCTGGCATGTGATATACACCTATAATCCTAGCACTCTGGAGGCTGAGGTAGGATTGCTGTGAGTTTGAGGCCAGTCTAAGCCACACAGTTAATTTAGGACCAGCCTAGACTATATAGAGCAAGATCCTCTCTCTCAAAAAAGCAGAGGTTCAGGCCTATAATTCTGGCACCTGGGAGGCTAGGCTATAAATCTGAACCCAGCTTAGGCAATTTAGCAACTTTTTGAGAACCTGTCTCAAAATATAAAATAGATGCTGGGGCACAGCTCAGCGGTTAAAGCACTTCCCTAACAGGCGCAAGGCTCACGGTTCCCCAGCACCGTGAAGACTGGGTGTGGTGGCGCATGCCTGTAACTCCAGTACTCAGGAGGCCGAAGCGGGAGGATTGTTGTACCAGGCCAGCCTGGACTATAGAGCAGGACCGTGTCTCATAAAGCAGGGGGAGGCAGGAAATGTAGGTTCAGTATGAAGGTCCTGCGCTTGGTTCCAAGTACCAAAATAAACTAATACAAAGAAATGAGCAGTACTTATGCCCTGGGTGCAATCTTTAGTGCCGCCTCCCTGAAACCAAGAAACAGGGAAGGCACACTAAACATGAAGTCAATCATTTGGATGTTGGACTTGGGGTTCACTGGGGCACCTGTGAGAATCCTGGGCCTTACCACCTGAGCCCAGTGGGGCAGCAGCAGGCGCTGGTCATCCAGCATCAGCAGCCGGACATCGCGATGAGTACTGTTGGCGAGGGCCGGTCCCAGGTCCCGGGCAATGAAATCCCGCTGGTGTTCTGGGGTGAAGCCCAGGCACTGGAAGGGGTACCCGGTAATCAGCCCTGCAGAAGGCTCATTCTCAGCTGTCACTGCCCAGAACTTTAACTTGTACTTAGCATAAGCATCCAGGAACCTGGCAGGAGAAAGGGAATGAATTGTCCTGGCCAAGGGAGCAGACCAAGATCGTAGGGAACAAGGACTGTGATGACACAGAGAAAACTGACTGGCCTGACTCTGAAAGGCCCACGGGCAGAAAGGGGAGCTGAGGGGCTGGGAACAGCATGGCGCTCAGAGCGCTTCCCTAGCAAAGGCAAGGCCCTGGGTTCAATTGCCCAACACTCCCAGGTATATTGGCACATGTCTGTAATCCCAACACTGAGGAGGCTGAGGAAGGGGGATTGCCGTGAGTTCAAGGACAGCCTGGGCTCAACAGTGAGGTCAGGACAAGAAGCCTGGACTGCAGAGTGAGACCCTGTCTCAAACAAAGAAAAAGGGGGGCTGGAGGAATGGCATAGCAGTTACAGCACTTGGCGCACAAGGTCCTGAGTTCGATTCCCCAGCATCACAAAAAGCTGGGTGTGGTGATGCATGCCTGTAATCCCAGCACTCAGGAGGCTGAGGCAGGCAGATTGTCCTTAGTCTAAGGCCATCCTGGGATACACCTGAGAGCACAGGACTAGCCCATGCTACAGAGTGAAACTCTGTCTCAAAAAAAAAGGAAAGAAAAAGGGAGGAAGAGAGAGAAAATAGGCTGAGGAGAGGCAGATCTGAAAGTGGCACCAGGTTGAGGGGTAGGACATAGACCAGAGTGTCTAAAAGGGAGGATGATCCAGGTCTCATGACCTTGCTAATCCCTTACTTGACAAAGTATATGGCCCAGGCCCGGTGGTAGATATCTCCTGGCTGGCCCTTGAGGGTCCCCCGTCCATTCACTGCCCCATTGGTCTTGAGCCAAGTGGGTGATGTCCAGGGACTGGCGAAGAGTGAGACAGGGCGCTGGGCCAGCTTTAGGGCTTGGTGAATCAAGGGAATCTAGAGATGCAGATAGAAAGGAGATACACCCAGAGTTGGAACATAGACCCGCACAACCAGTACATCAAGTCTGGCCATCAGCCCCCATCCTTCCAAGGCCAGGACAGAAAGACAGCAGGAGAAGGTTCCAGGTATCTTCAAACTGACTTAGCTGGACCTTTTTGATCCCTGTACCTCAATGCCGTCAGGGCCTGAGACAGCCAGAATGCCCACCTTGAGTTTGGTATCTTCTTCTGAGAGGCTGAAATTTTGCAACTGGAAGTCATCAGGAGTATCAGCATAGGTGTAGGTGCGGATGGAGAAGTCACAGCTGGCCATGGGTACCCGGATGATGTTATATTCAATTCCTGCAGAAAAGGGTGACCAAGATCTGGGGTCCTGAATGGAGAATATGGAACTTGACTTATCACTTGCTGGTCTTCAACAGAGTCTGTATGAGGGTCAAAGGTAATGTGGCCCCCAGGAGGGGAACTGTGGAAGCTAGGACATGGGTAAAGTACAGGCCTTCAGAATCTGACAGTCTCCAAGCACTTAACAGAATACCGACAGGGAGATCTTATTCCACTGGCATTAGGAGAAACCAAACCTCATGGAGGACGAAATCCAGAGGACAAGGAAAGGCTCAAGACAAGTGTGGGTTACACTGTGACACTTTGTCCCAATCCTCACCTTCTTTAGAGAAGTATGACTTGAGTAGCAAATTCTGGGCTGAGGGTGACAGGGCAAGAATGTTGAGAGCAGCAGCATCTGTCATGGCCCCTCCAAATCCCTTTATTTTCTGGAACTTTTCTTCTGGCTGCAGGGTTAGCAGCAGTCCTGAAGACACCAGCAGGGAACGAAGGGTGTCAGTGCACAGAGGAGAAACACCACAGCAATGCCAGAAGGCTTGGGTCCAGGAGGGCCCAGTGTGGCTTGGGAGTCAGAGGCATGGAGGTCACCTGTACGTGTGCGATTGGCCTGGATGGCCCCCACACTCAGCTCCATCCGACGTCCACTGCGTGTACTTTCATAGCGGCTAAAGGTACCAAGAGCAGGGAAGGTCAGGGGGTCAAGAGAGTCACAGTACGTGGCATTGCAGACACAGACCACCGAGCTGTAGCCAAAGCTTTTGGGGATGCAGGGGCGGGCACCTGGAAGGAAAGGAGCATGAGCAGAGGCAGGAGCCACGGTGGTGGAGAGGGGCAACACACACACTGGTCAAATATCCTGCCCTGTGCCCCCACCCCAGGGTCATCTCAGTCACTGACAGGGTTCATCCAGCATCTACTGGAAAGGGCACCACCGGCATACTAGAAGGCTACCAAAGGACCCTATGGCAAAGGGGGCCTCAGTGCCACCTCCCCCTCCTGGACTTACTTACTTGATACCCCAGACACTGCCTGCAACAGGAGCAACCCCATGAGGCTGGCAGCCATGATGCCTACACTGCCTGGACGTCTGGGACATCCCTGAAAAAAGAGTAAGGAATAGGTAGGAGGCAGGCCCCTCCCCACCCCTCAAATTGTCTCCTTGCCACGGTTTGGCTGTCTTTGGGTGCCCACAGCCTAGTCTCCCACCTTCAATGAGGATGGGATAAGGCCCATGGGCGCCCAAGTGCAGCTCTCCCCGCCGCTCTCTGCCGGCGACAGCTTACTGCCCACCCCTTACCCTTCTCCCCAGCCATTCTCACCGTGCCCTTCCCTTCCAACCGCGTCTTGCTGAAGAGCCACGATGGCCCTGTTCAAAAAGTCTACTACTCCCCTGGCACGGTGGGTCACACTGTAACCCCAGGGACTTAAGAGGCTAAGGGAGGAGGACCACAAATTCAAGACCAGCCTGGGAGATTAGCAAAGCCCCGTCTCGAAATAAAGTAAATGGGCTGCAGATGTAGCTCAGTGCTTCCCGGATTCAATCCTGACTGTCAGAAAAGGAAGGGGGGGGGGGGGGGAAAGAATGAAAGAAAAAAAAAAAGACAAAGAGCCTGTCACTCATTGAATTCCGCAGACTAGATGGCCAGGATTCCGGAAACACAGTGACAAGGGTGATTGGGACCCCACACGGACTTACCACTCTGGGAGGACCTGAAAACTCCATCGCCTCAGGGCCACCAGATGAGAAGTCTGCAGGAGTTTTAGAGGCTCGGAGTGATAAAGGATCCACCACATAAAAACAAAGATACAAATATATACTGCAGGCATAGGAACCTGCTAGCCCTGTGGGGTTAATTCCGGTACCGTGAAGTGGTTGGGTCATATGGTGACTATAGTCACGTGACAAGGAAGTGAAGCAATCGCAGCCATATTTGTAATGGGCAATTAGCTTCTTTTGAAGTTGTTGAAGATTCTACAGGCCGTGAAACCACGTGGAAGGCATTTGTAGATGACAACTTTGGGAAGAAATTAGAACAGATATTTGAGTGCAGAGTTCAGCTGAGGCTGCTAAATCTTAGAGAAAAAAAAACACCACAAACATAGCTTAAATTTGTGTGTGTGTGTGTGTGTGTGTGTGTGCGCGCGCGCGCGTGCACGCGTGTTCCCGGATATTGAATACAGGGCCTTCGCCCTAAGCTACATCCCTTGCCCATTTTATTTTATTTTATTTTATTTTGTTTTGTTTTGAAACAGGGTCTTGCCAACTGAGAAAAACTTTTTTTTTTTTTTGAGACTGCATCCTGCTGTATACTTCAGGCTGGTCCTCAATTCACTGTGTAGCTCAGGCTGGTCTGGAATTCATAACAATCTTCCTGCCTCAAGCTCCTGAGTGCTAGGATTACAGGGGTACACCACCACACCCAGCTTGTATGTAGTACTGGGGGATGAAACACTGGGGACTTATGGTTCCTAGGCAAGCACTCTAATAACTGAACTACGTTACACTCCTGGCCTGAAAAAATTTTAAATGATATAATTAGGGCTGAGGTTGGGCTATAGCTTAATGCAAGGTCCTGAATTCACTCCCAGGGCTACAAGAAGACAAAAGTGAGACTAATAAAAAAGAGGTTCACTGCAAAATACTGAGGCCACAGAGTTTTTCCCTGCTTGGTTCTGGGGGCTGAATCCAGGGGCACATGAATTCTATGCAAATGCTCTGCCACTGAGCGACATCCCAGCCCTTTTAAATTTTATTTTGTTTTGTTTATTTATTGAGTGGTACTGGGGATTGAACATAAGTCCTTCACTCTGAGCTGCACATCCAGTCCCTTCATACTGTTCATCTGAGATAGGGTCTTGCTAAGTTGCTAAACTGCCGTGTCGGGACTTGAACTTGCAATCCTCCTGCCTCAGCCTCCCAAAGTGCTGGGATTACAGGCCTGTGCTACCTGGCCTGGACTTATTTATTTAATTTATAACACTGAGGATTGAGCCCAGTATAGTGGTCACCCATTGGCAACAAGAGAGTCAAAACCCCTAACTAGTAAAAATCGGTTAAAATCCACCTTGGCCAACTCATACCAAAGGGATCTATGATAATAAGGAAACAATGGACTTTGAAATAGGTTCACCAATACATTTCCAAAAATTGCTCCCCACTCATCCTTCAATAAGCATCAAGCTTCCTAAGTGAAGTAAGAATCCCTTGCAAAGGGGCTGGCGGAATACAGCACAGCAGTTACAATACTTGCCTAGCAAGCACAAGGCCTTCAGTTCAGTTCCCAGCACCACATAAACTAGGTATGGTGGTAATCCTAGCACTTGGGAGGCTGAGGCAGCAGGACTTCCATGAGCCTGAGACCAGACTGGGTTACATAGTGAGTTCAGGACCAGCCTGTACTACGTGTGGTACTGGGGGATCCAACCAGGGACCTGTGCTTCCTAGTCAACAGCTCTAGTCACTAAGTGAATGCCAGAAGTTCCTTGAAACAAGTTTCTGATATGTCACCAAATTGCCCAGCCTGAGCTCAAACTTGAGGTTCTCCTCCATCAGCTTCCTTAAAAACCGAGATTCCATGTGTGGGCTATAGCACACACCTCACAGAGGTCTTAAACACTATCTTTAGCTTGGCCTAGTGGCACAGCTCTGTATTCCCAATCCTGAGAAGCCAGGGCATGAGGATCATAAGTTTAAGCCCATACCGGGCAACTTAGTGAATTAGCAAGATGCTGTCTCAAAATTAAAAATAAAATTGAGGACGGCCTTATTCAGCGTGAAGGCCCTGTTCTCGATCTTCGGTACCACAAAAGCAAACACGACACAACGTTTGCCCTTAGGAGGCCCATGAGGCACCAGAATCTGACAGACACACAGGCATTTACAGATAAAGATAGAATGCAGTGAGCATATCTTGGTGGTTAAAGTCCTTGCCTAGCACACGCAGAGCCCTGGGTCCCGTCCCCCAGGCACTCAGCTTCAGGGAAGAGATGGGAGCTCCTAACCAGTGAAGTGCAGGGAGGGTGGGACCTGGCACTTAGGTGGCAACACTAAGGAAGGGCATTGTTGGCACTGTGATTTTCATAGGTACCCTCTTTCATCATTGGAAGTCTTCCTTAATTCACCGGGAGGTTTGTAAATTAGCTCAGAAAGGTACCAGAGGGTGGGGATGTAATTCAGGTGGTTGTGGTAGAGTATTTGCCTAGTGTTCCCAAGGCCTTGGTCCTGAATCTCTGTTGAAAAAAAAAAACATAAACTGGAAAATGTACTATTTTACATCCTCGGGGGACTCAAAAAGGGGGTTATAAGGGCTGGAGGTGTAGCTCAGTGGTTAAAGTGCTTGTCTAGCATGTACAGGAGAGCCGTAGATTCAATTTCCCAGTACCACATAAAAAATTAGCCAGGAGTGGTAGTCCACACCTGTACTCCCAGCACTCGGGAAGCTGAATCAGAAGGATTGCCATGAGTTTGAGGCCAGCCTGGGCTCCACAGTGAGTTCAGGACCAGTCTATACTACAGGGAAATACTCTCTCTCTCTCTCTCTCTCTCTCTCTCTCTCTCTCTCTCTCTCTCTCTTAAAAAAAGGGTGGAGGTTAGAGCAGGAGCCAGTGGCTCAGGCCTGTAATCCCAGCACTCTGGGAGGGTGAAGCAGGAAGATAGCAAGCTGGAGCTCAGCCTGGGTCACTTAGGGAGACCCTGTCTCAAAATCAAAACTAAAAATGAGCTGGGGTATAGCTCAGTGTGAAGGCCCTGGACCTGATCTCCTGTACCAAAAAGAAAGAAAGAAAGAAAGAAAGAAAGAAAGAAAGAAAGAAAGAAAGAAAGAAAGACAGAAAGAAAGAAAGGGGTTGTGCATAATGTTGCTTTATGAAACACATCGAATGAGACTGAGTAGGCAGTGACATACGGCTGGCTTGAGGAGCTCCAGCCCTCTCAGCCTCAGCTGTAAAAAAGAGGTAATATTAGAGTTGCATAAATCTTTACTAGCACCAGTGAGATAACCACAGTGCCGCCCGGGGGAAAGCTGGCACCTGAACCACCTGTCTGTGCCTCGCTTCTCTTCCTGTGTGTTTGGCACGGCCTCAGTGAAATCCTTCCAAGACACTCTCCAGGTTAGGGGGATCGTTTCTTCTGGGTTCTTACAGCACATTCAGTACAGTCTCTGTGAGCAGAGCAGGGTTTGAGTCTCGGCTCCATACACTGGCCATTTGATCATCAGTTAATTAGTCACAGTAAGCCTGACTCCCAACCATCAGACGGGAGTGGGTGTGACACCACCGCCTAGGACAGAACAGATGTCGCAACCAAGGCAGGCCTGTGTTTCCGGGACCTTGACCTCTTTGAGGGTGCTCGCTCCAGGTGGCTGCATCTCTTTGTACACAGACTGGCAAGGGGCAGGTGCCAGGCTCACTATCCTCATGGTCCTGTCAGTATCCACTCTACTCAGACTTCCTGTTTTTCCAGGAAGTTTGTACAGGACTCAAGAGGGTGGCACGGTACATCCGCCAGCTCACTCATTCGTTGACTTCCCCCTGAATTCCTGCACGCTCAGCAAGCTCTTTACAACCGAGCTACATGGCCAGCCGCATCCACAAACGTGGACTGCACGCATTCCATGCTTACCCTGGCTGTTCCGCTGGGTTCTGAGCCCCACCCCTCCCTATTTCTCTCTGCGTGCCAAGTTTGGAAGCATTGTTTCTTCTTCCTCCTCCTCTACCTGCTTTTCTTCCTCCTCTTCCTCCACAGGACTGGGGGCGAACCCAGGGCCACACACTCGATAGGCAAGTGCTCTACCACTAAGTGACACTTTCAGCCCTTTTATATTTTGAGACAGGGTCTCATTAAATACTCCAGGTTGGCTGCAAATATGCAGTCAGCACGGGGTTTGTTTCCAGTTGTTGCTGTTCTGCATTACTGAGGGCTGAGTTGAGCTAGGGCCACAGCCTCCCCCACCCAGCTCCTTTCCTAACTGAGATCTCATCCAGTACCTTCTTGTACCTTCTCCCTACGTTACATCCCCAGCCCAGTTTTTTTTAGTTTTGCTTTTGAGACAAGGTCTTTGTTAAGTCGCAAAGTTACCCAAGCTGGGGTCAAATTTGCACTTCCTCCTGCCTCAGCCTCCTAGACTGCTGGAACCACAGAGATGTACCATCCTGCTTGTTTTTTTAATACTTTAGTTTCTAAAAATTTACCGTCTTATCATTCAAATTTCTCTCACAATGTGGCTTACCCTTGAGGCCTTTCTACTTTATTTTCTAAGTAAAGTTAGTTGTATTAAGGATTATGAAATTATGGGAGGTGTTTTGAATTCAGCTTCTGCTCTGGCCCCCAAACACCAGACCAAACCAAAATAGACTGACCTGGGCTAAATGCCATAAAATCATCATGAACTTTCAAGTGAGGCGTGTTGGCGCAGGTCTATAACCTAGCACTCTGGGAGGCTGAGGCATGGAGAGCTCAGCTCAAGCCTGGCCAGGACAACTTTATTGAGACCCTGCCTCAAAGTAAAACTAAATAAAAAATGGCTTCTTCATCAAGAAGGTTCTGGGTTCAATTATTCAATCCTCAGTATCACAAAAAGAAATGAAAGAAAAACAAAAACAAACAAAAGGCTATTAGGTCTGTACATAAAGTTCTTGCAATTATATCTTCTGACAAAGATAGAATATATTACCCATGCTTCCTTCTCCATAATTCTTCTAAATGGTTGCACTTTTTCTTTGTTTTTCTTTATATTTATTTATTGAGACAGGGTCTCACTCTAAGCCCAGGCTGGTTCTGAACTCACTATGTAGCCTGAACACATGGCAATCCTCCAGCCTCAGCCTCCCGAGTGCTGGGGTTACAGGCTTGTGCCACTACAGCCAGTTCATGTGGTTCTAGGGAAGTGAAGCTAGAACCTTACGGCAAGCGCTCTAACCACAGAACTACACCACCTGCACCAAACTTGTTCTTTTAAAAAATGTTTGTAGAGCTGGAGGAATAGCTCAGTGGTTAAAGCACTCACCTAGAAAGAGCTAAGTACCTGAGTTCTATTCCCCAGCACCACATAAGCCAGCCATGGTGGCGCCCACCTGTAATCCCAGCACTCAGGAGGCTGAAGTAGGAAGATTGCTGGAGTGCAAGGCCATTCTGGGTTACATAGTGAGCTCAGAACCAGCCAGGACTACAGAGAAGACCCTGTCTCAAGAAAAGGTAAAAAAAAAAATAAAAAAAATAATAAAGTGATTGTTAAACTTTTCTACAATATTATACAATAAAATTCCAATGATTTGTCTTTGATTCTGTGTGTTTAAAATGTGTATATATACATAATTGAACAGAACATTCCAAAGTCAAGTGAAACCAGGGATAATCATTCCTGTGCAAGAACATTCTGCAATTTATAGACCTTCATCAACTAAATTCTCAGAGAGCCTTCTAATCATTGTCTCAGCCAAAGATGCTCCCACAAACATCTCAAATGTTCTCTACGTGCGCACAACAACTGTAATCCACAACTGGCCCACAACTGTAATCCCAGAACTCTGGGAGGCTGAGGCAGAACGGTCACAATTTGAGGGGCAGCCTAGGCAACTGTGTGATTTAGGGAGAACTTGCCTCAAAACACAAAAAGCCCGGTGTGAAGATTCTGAATTCAATCTCTGGTAGAGAATAAAATGCCCTCTAGGGGGAACCCGAGAACCATGGCCTTGTTTACAGCCCTTCAAACACCTAGGCCCGGGCTGGGAGTGCGTATCTCAGGGGCTAGAGGCTCTTACCTAGCAAGCATCAGGCCCGGGGTTCCATTACCTAGCACCACGTAAACCGGGCAACGTGGCGAATTCCTGTAATCTCAGCACTCGCAGAGGCGGGAGGACTGCCATGTATGCAAGGCTAGACAGGGCTACACAGTAAGTTCAGGACTAGCTTGTACTGCAGAGCAGAGCAAGACTCTTGTCTCAAAACCAAAACCAAATACCCATGCCTCACTGCAGTAGCCATTAAGAGCTCGTGAGCTGGCTACAATATGTCCCTTTGCATCCTTTGCACAGCTTTTTTCTCTTTTACATATATATTTATTTTTTTTGTTTTGGAGACAAAGTCTTGCCTGTAGTCCAGGCTCATCCTTAACCACATAGCCTGGGTCAGCCTTGAACTCAAGGTAATTTTCCTGCTTTAGCCTCCTGAGTGCTGGAATTGTAGGCATGCACCAAAATGCCCAGTGTATGTGTTGCTGGGAAATCGAACCCAGGGCCTCGGGCTTGCTAGGCAAGCACTTTCAACACTGAGTTATGCCCCACACCACCACCACCCCCCTTTTTTTTTCTAAGAGTCTTGCTCTGTAGTCCAGGTTAGTCCTAAACTTACTGTGTAGCCCAGGCTGGCCTCAAGCACATTGACAATCCTGCCTCAGCCTCTGGAGTGCTGGGATTATAGGCATGCACCATCATGCCTGGCTTGTGTGGTGCTGGGGAATTAACCCAAGGCCTTGCACCTGCTAGGCAAGCACTCTAATTGCCGTGCTATTTCTCTAGCCCTAAGCAAGTGCTTTAATCACTGAAATACGTGTCCAACTCTGTACAGCACTTTTTTTTTTTTTTATCTGTGATACTGGGGACTGAGCCCAGGCTTCATACTGAGTTACATCCACAGTCCTTTTTTTTTTTTTTTTTTTTTTTTTTTTTTTTTTTTTTTTTTTTTTTTTTTTTTTTTTTTTTTTTTTTTTTTTTTTTTTTTTTTTTTTTTTTTTTTTTTTTTTTTTTTTTTTTTTTTTTTTTTTTTTTTTTTTTTTTTTTTTTTTTTTTTTTTTTTTTTTTTTTTTTTTT
>PVKB01006384.1:0-46705 GCA_004027205.1 Ctenodactylus gundi | reverse complement strand
TCCAGGCTGGGTTCAAACCTGTGGTCTTTCTGCCTCAGCCTTCCAGGGTGCTGGGATTACCGGCCTGCGTCACAGGGCCCAGCTGTTAGTCCATCTTTGGCGGGTGCTTATTATGAGCCTTGCCCTGACAACACCATGGTACAAATGAGAAAGAGAAGCTAAGGGGTGAAGCCACACCCACATTCCCAACCCCAGCAGCTTCATAGCCCCATGCTTAGGAATGTATTTTTTAGTCTTCCTTAAAGGCTGTGCACAGCTGTGCCTATTCCTCTGAAATCTTCAGGCTCTCTACTCTGAGGCAAGCACAAAAAAAAAGTTCTTGTTTTGTTGAGTTAGTGAATGAGTGAAGCTACAAACCTGGCCCAGTACTGAAGGCCCTGTCTGTTGCTGCTCTAGAGACGGGCCTCGGCATGATGACCTTCATGCAGAGTGAGGCTACCCAAGTACCACCTGTCGGCACCGTGAGACCCACCAAAGGGGCTGTGACTAGGGCCACAAGAAGCAGGCGGTAGATGCGTGTGATCCTGAGCTCGTGCTCCCGAGAGCTCTGAGTCTCCTGTGCAGGGCTGGAGGGAGCTCACGGGTAATAATGTTCTAGAAGGGGTTTTGTGAACTGTAAGGTTCCATGTAAGTGGCAAAGTATTTTTTTTCCAGTACTGAGAATCAAATCAAGGACTGCACAAATGGTAAGCAAGCATCCTTGTCCTAAGCTGCCTTGCCCAAGTGGTTAGAGAAATGCAAATCAAAAAAAAATGAGGCTCCACCTCACTCCAGTGAGAACAGCTGCTACCCCCCCAACACACATGCACGCACACAACATGCCAGCGAGGTTGAGGAGAAAAAGGACCCTTCTACATTGTCATTGCGACTGTAAACAAGTACAACCATTATGAAAAGCAGTATGGAGATTCCTCAAAAAACTGAGAAGAGATATCCCATCTGACCCAGTATACGTTTTCTGAGGCTTTTTCCAAAAAAATTAAAGACATTACACAACGGTGACGCATGCATACCCATGTTTATAGCAGCACAACTCCTAACACATAAGTCTTGGAAGCAGCTGATATGGCCATCAACAGATGAACGGATAAAGCACATGTGGTATATTTATACAATGGAGTACTGCTCTGCCATAAAAAAGATAAATTTGAGTCATTCACAGGAAAATGGAAGCACCTTGAAAACATCAGGATTAGTGAAGTGAATCAGATGTAGAAGCTTAAGCAATTCATGGCTTCTTTTTGTTGCTTTTCCTTTCTTTTTTTTTTCAAGAGTTGCTCTGTATTAGAGGCTGACCCTGAACTCCCTATAGAGCCCAGGCTGGCCTTGGACTCACAGACATCCTCCTGCTTCAGCCTCTCCAGTGCTAGGATCACAAGTGAGCCCCACCACGCCCAGTTTATGTGGTGCTGGGGAACGGAACCCAGAGTCTTGCTCTCACTAGGCAAGTGCTTCAAGCACTAAGCTCTGCCCAAGCCCCCGTGTTTAATATGAGAAAACTAAAGCATAAACAAGTAAAAGAGTTACGGAAAAAAAACAGCAAGATAGACCTTGTGGAGTCCGAAAGGGACCGTAGGGGTGGGAGACAGGACAAGGAGGGAGAGGAAAGCCAGGACCAGAATGCAATGCGCACAGCGCCGCTCTCCACGCTGAATGTAACCCCTGGACATGCCTACCAGCAGGAAGAACAAACAGACTGCCCAGGCTAAGCTGGAACTCCTGATCCCCCTGCCCCGGCTTCCCACATGGCTGGGCAGCAGGTCCCAGGCATGTGTCACCACGCTCCCAGGTGGCATGGGTCACCATCGACCTCGCCGCGCAGCCTTTCTCCTCTCTCCAGGTTCAGCGGAAGGAGCTTTCTGTCCGAGACATCTAGCTCTATCGTATTTCTTCTGGTCACCATTTCTCTCTTGTCCCCTTAAGGGGAAGCAATGTGGAATGGGATTCTGGCCTGGACAGCAGAGTGACTACACACAGGACTTAAATCCTCGCTCCACTACTTATTAGACAGGAGAGGCCGGGAGCCCAACGTCTCCACGCCAGTTTCATCATCCCCAGGAATGCTCTTGTCTCAGGGCTTGTCACTTGGACTGAGCCAAACAATGCATGCAATAACTTAACGTCGTCAAATGGCACCGACAAACTGCAACACTGGGTTAAGTCCTTTCTGCACTTTCTGCACCCCTCATGTAAACTGCCTGGACCTCCTTTATTCCAGAGCTGATCTTGCTGTGGGTCATAGCAGACAGTGTATGAAGGGCTGCTGGCATGGGTGCTAAAAGAATTTACCAATACTCAACAACTGTAACAAGGCTGGGGACGTCATGCAGCAGTCAGAGCCAGCACAAGGCCCTGGGTTCCATTCCTCAGTACCAGATAAACTGGGGACAGGAGGGTGCACGCCTGTAATCCCAGTCCTCATGAGGCTGAGTCAGGATGATTGCCCTGAGGTCAATCTGGGCTACATAGTGAGTTCAGGACCAGCCTTGAATATAGAGTCAGACCTTGCAAGCAAGCAAGCAAGAAAGAGAGAGAAAGAGAGAGAGAGAGAGAGAGAGAGAGAGAGAGAGAGAGAGAGGAGAGAAAGAAAAGAGAGAGAGAAAGAAACAAAAGTAAAATAAATATAAAAGACCAGAGTTTATTCAGAGCAGAGTCGAGTCACAGAAGAATAGGTACGTCCCAAAGGGGGAAGCACGCAGCCAGGGTGAGGGCCTAGGATTTGGTTTGGTTTGGTATTGGGGACTGAGCCCAGGGCCTTCACAATGAGCCACACATTGCCCATTGTTTCAGTTTTGATAGTGAGTCAGGGGCTCACTGTGTTGCTAAATAGCCCAGCCTGGGCTCAGATTGGCAATCCTCCAGCCTCAGCTTTCTGGAGTGCGGGGATTACAAACATGTACCACAAGGACTAGCTAGGGATTCAGGTTTTTATAAGGGAAGGAGTTGGGAAAGAACCTCAGTTGGCAAATTTTAGACATCTTTGATTTTTTTTTTTTTTTTTTTTTTTGAGACAGGGTCTCACTCTGTAGTCCAGGCTAGTCCTGAACTCACTGTGTAGTCAGGCTAGCCTTGGACCTTGAACTCAGCGCAATTCTCCTGCCTCAGCTTCCTGAGTGCTGTAATTACAGGCATATGCCACCAAGCCCAGTTTATGTGGTGCTGGGGAATCGAACTCAGGTACTTAGCGCTTGTTAGGCAAGTGCTTTAACTGCTGAACCATTCTTTCAGCCCCTGATTTTATTTATTTATTTATTTATTTATTTATTTATCTATCTATTTATTTATTTGAGACAGGGTAGCCTAGGCTGGTCCTGAACCCATTATGTAACTCAGGCCAGACTTAAATTGATGGCAATTCTCCTGGCTCAGTCTCCTGAGTGCTGGGATTACAGGTATGTGCCACCAGGGCCAGTTTACGTGGTGCTGAGGAATTGAACCCAGGGCCTTGAGCTTGCTAAGCAAATACTTTTTAACTGCTGAGCTATTCCTCCATTTAATTCTATACACATCTTTAAAAACAATTCTCTTGAGTATGTGATTTCTCTGTTTTTCTCCCCACCCCCAACAGATATTTATTTAATGTATTTCGGAAGAGAAAATTTTTGAGTTGGAAAGAATTTCAGGCAGTTGCCTTTTTTCTCTCTCCCCCTCTCTCTCTTTTTGCAACAGGGTCTTGCTCTACAATGCAGGCTAGTCCTGAACTCAGAACAATCCTACTGACTTAGCCTCCCGAGTGCTAGAAATATAGGTATGCACCACCACACTCAGTTAATTTTTATATGGTGCTGGGGAATTGAACTCAAGGCCTTACACATGCCAGCCAAATACTCTACCCACTAAGCTAGCTTCCAGACCTAATTTCTTTATTCTCAGATAAGCAAGATGAGGCCCAGAGAGGTAAACTACTTATACATTCACTTTTTCATTCAACAAGCTCATTCATCACTGTTTTCCATACAACTGTCCTTTTTATTTGTGTTTGTGATATATAAGAATTACATTCAACTTGGGGAATTGGTGTCTTCAGACAGAGGTGAAAATGCAAAATCATCATCTTTGGGTTATTAAACCTCACAATACCCCGTGTCAAGTTCAAAAATAAAAATGGGATAGGTAGAAATGTAGTGAAGGGGTTTGATTCCCCAGTACTACAAAAACAATTTTATTTATATGTGGAACTATATTACACCCAGGGCTTTCACATTAAGCTATGTCCCCAGGCCTTTGTTTGTTTATTTATTTTATTTTGAGACAAGGTCTCACCAAGGGGCCAAGTTGCCCAGGCTGGACTCAAACCTGTGATCCTCCCACCCCAGCCTCCTAGAGTCCTGGGATTACAGATGTTTGCTGCCACATCCAGCTTGGTGCAGTCGGTAATTTTGGAAGAGGACACACAATCAAGAGGGTACACCAACGGGCCGCAGACAGGCGACTGACAGCTGATGGTGATGTAGGACAAGGTATGGCCTTGAGGGAAAACTTGGGTGGATAAGAGCCGGTAGGGAAGGAGAAGAATGGGCCAGGGTGATCTCCTATTTCAATGGGCAAGATATTCACTGGGATGTACTCAAAAGACAGAGGCTCTCAACTGGGATGTACTGGGATAAAATACAGACAAAGGTGACTGGGAATGGCAAGTCATGACAACACACCAGCTTGTAGCTTGGCAGGCAGCAAAGCCCAGCACTGTGGGAGACTAAAGTAGGAGGACCACAAGTTCAAGACTAGCCCGAGCAACTTCACAAAACCCTGCCTCAAATAAAGGCCCAGGCAAAGATCCAGGGCTTAATCCCCAGGACCACACAGAAGTTTTAATAACTGTCTTAGTCATTTTCTTTTGTTTTGTTTGTTTGAAACAGGGTCTTGCTCTCTTCTCTAGGCTGGTCCTGAACTCACTATGTTGCCCAAGCTGGCCTCAAACACACAAAAATCCTCCTGCCTCAGCCTCCAAGTGCTAGGAGTATAAGATAAAAGATTGGCCATCATACCCAGCTAATCTTTTTGTGGCTCTGGGGAATCAAACCCAGGGCCTTGTGCATGCTAGGCAAGTGTGCTAACCAGCGTGCTGCACTCCCAGCCCTGTCTCAGTTATCTTCTTATTGCTGGGACACAATACCCAACACCCACAATTTTGATGATGAAAAACTTATTGTAGCTCACAGTTTCAGAAGGTCACTGGCAGATGGAAGGGTCTGGCTAAGGCTGAGTTGGATGGAGTAAGGCTGTTTCTCTCACTGTGGACAGGGAGCAGAGAGAATGAGGAAGGGTGGAGCTAGGATACACCTTCCCTGGTCCTGTTTCTTATTGCTCTTTCAGGAGTGCCTCTGATCTGGGATGTATACCAAGGTCATGAACGCTCAAGGTCCCACATAGTGAGTTCAGGATTAGCCTGGGCTACAGAGCAACCCCTGCCTCCAAAAAAAAAAAAAAAAAAAAAAAAGCAAGGGCAAGTTTATAAAAGCAATTTATGACAATCTTATTGCCAACATCAACCTAGATAGGGAGAACTGAAAGCATTTCCCCTCAAATCATAAGACAAGGGTGTTCACTCTCATCACTGCCATTCAACACAGTACTAGAAAATTTACCCAGAGCAGTCAGGTAAGAAAATGGAATAAAGGGCTGGAGGAATGGCTCAGTGGTTAAATCACTTGCCTAGCAAATGCTACACCAAGTGCTAAGTACCTGAGTTCAATTCCCCTGCACCACATATGCCAGGCATAGTGGCGTACACCTGTAATTCCAGCGCTCAGGAGGCTGAGGCAGGAAGAGTGCTGTGAGTCCAAGGTTGGCCTGGGCTACAGAATGAGTTCAGGACCAGCCTGGGCTATAGAGTAAGACCCTGTCTCAAAAACAAACAAACAAACAAAAAGAAAATGAAATAAAGGGATTATGTACAGGAAATTAAGAAGTCAAACTATATTTGTAGATGACACAATCCTTTACAAAGAGGGCCCCAAAACTTCACTAGATGATTCTTAGAATTAAAAAACAACTTCAGCCTAGTTTCAGATTATAAAATCATACATAAAAATCAAGTGTTCCTGAAAACCACAATGAAAACACAGAGAAAGAGAACAGAAAAGCAATCCCATTCACATTAGCCTCAAAGAAAATTAAATACATAGGAGTCAGCCTAACTAAGGAAGTGAAGGACCTCTAAATTGACAACTATAGTATTCTGAAAAAAGAAATTGAAGAGAATATGAGAAAATGGAAAGACATCCCCTGTTCCTGGATAGGCAGAACCAACATTGTTAAAATGGCCATAAATACCAAAACTGATGTACAGATACGATGCAATCCCAATCAAGATACCATCGTCATTTTTTTTTTCACAGAACTGGAGAAAATGATACAAAAATATATATGGAACCTGAAGAGATCCAGAACAGCCAAAACAATCTTAAGCAACAAAAGCAGGAGGCATATACCAAAATC
Organism: Ctenodactylus gundi; assembly: GCA_004027205.1. Lineage (NCBI taxonomy): Eukaryota > Metazoa > Chordata > Mammalia > Rodentia > Ctenodactylidae > Ctenodactylus > Ctenodactylus gundi. Next base: position 40,264 of record PVKB01006384.1, on the reverse strand, counting down.
AAATAAAAATGAATCAATGACCTAGGCATTAAAATGGAAACACTGAATTTGTTGGAAGAAAAAACAGACAAAACCCTTTAAGACAGAGGCATAGGACTTTCTCAATAAAACACCCAAACCATTTTAGACAACACCAAGAATCAACACACGGGATTATATCAAATTAAAAAGCTTCTGCACATCAAAGGAAACAACAGAGCTAAGAGAGAAACCAATGGAATGGGAAAAGAACTTGCCAGCTACTCCTCAGACAGAGGCTTATTATCAAAAATATACAAGGGCGGGGCTGGAGGAATGGCACAGTGGTTAAAGTGTTTGCTTTGCAAGCGCAAGGCCCTGATTTCAATTCCCCAGCAACACATGAAGCTGGGCATGGTGGTGAAAGTCTGTAATCCCAACACTCTGGAGCCTGAGGCAGGAGGACTGCCATGAGTCCAAGACCAGCCTGGGCTACACAGTGAGTTCAGAACCAGCTTGGGCTACCGTGTGAGACTCTGTCCCCAAAAAAGAATATACAAAGAACTGAAAAAAATGAGACCCCCCAAAATAAAAGACTCAATCAAAAAATAGGCAATTGAAGTGAATAGACAGCTCTTAAAAGAATTCCAAACAGCCAATAAATACATGAAAAAATGTTTGGCATCCTTAGCCAGCAGAGAAATGCAAATCAAATCATCATTGAGGTTCCATCTAACTCTAGAAGGTATCATGAACTGAAAAAACAGGTGCTGAAGGAATAGCGTAGTGGTTAAAGCCCTTGCCTAGCAAGCACAAGACCCTGTGTTTGATTCCCCAGCGTCACATAAAAGCTAGGTGTCACGGCATATGCCTGTAATCCTACCATTCTGGAGCCTGAGGCAGTAGGACTGCTGTGAGTTTGAGCAGGAGGATTGCCGTGAGCTCAAGGCCAGCCAGGGCTACACAGTGAGTTCAGGATCAGCCTGGATTAGAGTGAGACCCTATCTCAAAAACAAACAGACAAACTTGGAACTCAAAACATAACAAATGTTGGTGAGACTGTAGGGATAAAGAACCCTCCTACATTGTTAGTGAGACTATAAATCACTACAACCACTACAGAAAGCAGTATGCAGGTTTTTCAAAAAACTGAAAATAGATATCCCATCTGATCCAGCTATACCTCTTCTGTGTATTAGCTTCCCAACAGGTAAAGACATTATACAATAAACTGTACATCGTAGTGCACACATGGAATCCCAGCACTTGGGAAGCTGAGGCAGGGGGATTGCCATGAATTCAAGGCCTGCCTGGGCTACATAGCAAGTACAGGACCAGCCTGGATACAGAGTGATCACCTGTCTCGAAAACAAAACAAAACAAAAGACATTACACAAGAGTGATACATGTATATCTGTTTATTGCAGTACAATTTGTAACAGCCAAATCTTGGAAGTAGCTGATATGTCCATCAACAAACAAGCAACACATGAATGGATAAAGAACATGTGGTATATTTACACAATACTATATTATTCTGTCATAAAGAAAGATAAATTTGATACTTATAGGAAAATGAGACCTGTATGCTTAGTAAAATGAATCAGACACAGAAGGCTAGATAGTATATGGTGTCTTAGTTACTTTCTCATTGCTGTGACAGAATGCCCAACATCCACAACTTTAGGGAGGAAAGATTTATTTTAGCTTACAGTCTCAGAAAGTCACAGTCCACTCACAGGTAGATGTCTGGAAAATGGTGGAATCACATGGTGGGGCCACAGCTAGAGCCAGAGCTGGAGCCGGTACTCCGGAGACCAAGATCCTCACAGCAGCATGGCAGAACAGAAAAGACTAGGAGGAAAGGCAGAACCAGCACACGCCCCTTCAGGTCAATCGCTAGGCATCCACCCCTTCCGGTCAGGCCCCACCTCCACCCAGGACACAGTATCTGTAAGTGCAAGAAGCTTTTGGGGACACTCCAGATCCAAGTCTCAAACTTGAGAAAAAGACAGAAGAAAGTAAGAAGATAGACTTTGTGGATACAGAAGGGAGAAGAGGGGGAGGTGTAGGGGTAAGAAGGGGTAAAAGAAGAAAAAATTATCAAGATGCTGTATATAAATCACCAATTTCTTTTTTTCCCCACATTTTATTGATATGAATATGTGCAAAATTCAAGGTTTACAATGGAATTGAGCATTTTGTGCACATACTTATCTTGTCAAGGTGACAAGGGCTTTCCCACTCTCCTTTTGTCCCTCTAAATTACCAATTTCTATAGCTGATTATTATTACTATGTATCATAAATACACATTCATAAAAAAAATTTTTTTTCTTCTTTTTTTTTGGAGACAGGGTCTCACTCTGTAGCCCAAGCTGGTCCTGAACTTACTTTGGCGCCCAGGCTAACCTCAGCCTCATGGCAATCCTCCTGCCTCAGTCTCCCACGTGCTAGGATTACAGGTGTGTACCACCACACCCAGCTTATGTGGTGCTGTGGAATCGAACCATGCTTTAACCACTGTGCCATTTCTCCAGCCCCGGCCCCTTTTTTTGAGGCAGAGTCTTGCTCTGAGGTCTAGGCTGGTCCTGAGCTCACTGTGTAGCTCAGGTTAGCCTTCAGCTCATGGCAATCCTTCTGCCTCAGCCTCCCGAGTGTTGGTATTACAGGCATGTGCCACTATACCATTCCTCCAGTGCCCTAAAAGAACTCTTTAAAAAGCCTTGTGGGCTCTGGCATTCCTATCCCATCCTTATTTCTCATTTCTCAACTTGTACCACGTGCTCTAAGCACCCCTTTTCCAAGACCACATTACATACTGTCTTTGCTGTCCCCTCTGCTCTGAATGTTTTGTTATCCTGAAGACTGAACTCAGGGTGTCCACACTGAGCTCCACTCTCAGTCCATTCTTTTCTTTTTATTTTAAGACAGGTTCTCACTAAATTCCCAAGTTACTCAGACTGGCCTTGAATTTGTGATCCTCCTGCCTCAGCCTCCCAGAATACTGAGATCACAGGCCTGTACCCTTGAGTCTGGCTTTCTGCTTTGCTTGATTTTGGTTTTGTTCTGGGATTGAACCTAGAACCTCACGCATGCTAAACCTGTCCTCCATTCATTCCAACACTGAGCTATATCCCTGTCTGGATACTTCCTTCTTGTTGAAAAAAGTGATTATTCAGTTTTTCCAGTTACCCTTGACAGAATTAGGCCCTCCTGCTACATACGCTCCAAGTCACACACTGAACAAATACAGGGCCTGGAGGAACGGCACAGCGGTTAAAAGTGCTTGCCTTGCCAGCGTGAGGCCCTGAGCTGAATTCCCCAACACCACATAAAGCCTGGTGTGGTGGTGCACGCCTGTAATCCCAGCCCTTGGGAGGCTGAGGCAGGAGGATTGCCATGAGTCCAAGGCCAGCCTGGGTTACACTGTGAGTTCAGGAGCAGCAGACTATAAAGAGAGGCCCTGTCTCAAAAAAAAAAACAAAAAACAAAAAACAAATATGAATGTATTATGTGAAAGGCACTCCTCTCTCTCCATGCTAAGGATATAACAGTGAATGAGACAGCAAAGTCCATGGTCTTATTAAATTTATGGTTTAGCGCTGGCAAAAGAAACATCATTTTAGGGACAACCCACATTTCTGGTCCCTCTTCTAACTAGTAGAAGCTTGACCCTCCTTTCCCCTTCTATATTTTTCTCAATAAAGAGTCCTCTTCACAACCTGCCTCCCTTTGCCCGTGGCTTATTTTTCAAGCTCATAGAGGTACTCACCCGGCACACAAGAGCGGAGGAGGGGCTGGAGCCTGTCACCGCAGCTACCCCCGCTTACCTGACAACACTATTGGGAATATTTTGTTTGTTCTCTCTTCTGGTATCATACAGAACTTGGTAGACAGAGAACTTCACTGAATTTTGCCTGATCTTCTTCATGCTTATGAATTGGATGTAATAAACTGTGTTCAGTCTCAAAAAAAGAGAAACATCATTTCAAGCCATTAGTGGTGACAGCCTGTAATCCCAGCACTCTGGGAGACTAAGGCAGGAGGACCACAAATTTGTGTACAGCCTGCAACTTAAATGACTTAGTCCGACCTGTCTCAAAATAAAATAAAATAAAATAAAATAAAGGGGCGAGGGTTGTAGCTCAGTGCATAAAGGTCAAGGTTCAATCTCCAGTACTCGCTCCCAATAAAAATAAATAAAAATTTAGGCTGGGCCCGGGGGCACAGGCCTGTAATTCCAGCATTCTGAGGGCTGGGTGTATAGTTCAGTGCCCATCATGCATAAGGCCCTGGGTTCAATTCCCTAGCACCATATAAAGGTTAGCCAGGTATGGTGTTGCACTCCTGTAATCCCAGCACTCAGAAGGCTGAGGCAGGAGGATTACCACGAATTTGAGGCCAGTCTGGGCTACAGAGACCCTGTCTCAAAATAAATAAGGAAATAAAATTTTAAAAAAATAATTCCAGCCCTCTGTGAGGCTGAGGGAGGATCTTAAATTCAAGCTGAACCTGGGCCATTTAATGATTTAGTGAGACCTTGTCTCAAAATCAAAAATAAAAACGGGGTGGGGACACAGCTCTGTCTGAAGGCCTGGGCTTGATCCCCAGCACCACACAAAAAATTATCAAAAGTTCAGGTGGTTATAACTATGAAAAAAATAATCTGGCGGCCTAGAGCCTGCTGAACTCGTGAGCGAGGGCTGATGGTAGAAGTGAGCTTTGCGGCCGGTCCCTGGCTGGGGCCGTGGACTCGGCTGCTTCCTCCCTTCCCCATGCTCCGTCTCCCGCAACTGCCATGGGCAGGCCATTCCCACGGAGGAAAAGAAGAAAAGGATCGTACCCTATGTCCAATTATCAAGAGCCTCAACTCTCTCGACCCCTTTGCCGGCGCAAGTCAAGGTGAGGACCGGCTCCCTGCTGGCACGGAGGATTATATTCACTTAAGAATTCAACAGAGGAACAGCGGGAGGCCTCTTCACTACTGTTCAAGAGAAAGCTGGTGATCACCACAAAGAAACTAGCTGAAGGCATTTAAGAAGAACCTTGCCAGCGATGGGACTGTAACTGAGCATTCAGAATAAGGAGAGGCAGCTCAGCTACAGGGCTACTTGCACAAGGACACACCCGGTTCCCCGCAGAGCTAGAGATGGCTGAGGACCGCATGCTGAGGGCTCATGGGGTTTAAATGTTAGTGGTTCATTTCTTTACAACCAGTAGAATTTCCCTTCTGTTCCTTGTCACAAGTTTAAAGACCTCACAGCCTGTATAACACATCCATTTGGGGTAGGCTGCTTTAACTTGGACAACTGTTAACTCCTTCATCAGATAAACTGAAAAGAGCTCCCCACCCCCACCCCACCCCCAAAAAAGGGAGTTTGAAGAAAAATAGGAGGCCAGGTTCTATATTACTGAGTCTGCACATTGTTTTAAGATAGAAACTCACCAGAGATCCTTCACACCTTGCTAGTCCCGGTCTTTCTTTTTTGTTTGTTTTCTGTTTTGAGACAGTTATCTCCTGTAGCCCCGGCTGGCCTGGAATTCACAACAATCCTCCTCCCTCCGCAGGATTATAGGATTATAGGTATGCACCACCACACCCAGTTTATGTGGTACGGAGGAATCAAACTCAGTAGGCAAAAGCCATAAAAACCCCCAGCTGGTCCTCCAGCTCCTTTTTTTATTTTATTTTATTTTATTTTTTATTTGAGAAAGAGTCTCGCTCTGGAGTCCAGGCTGGTTCTGAATTCACTATGTAGCCAAAGCTGGCCTTGAACTCACACCAATCTTCCTGCCTCAGCCTACCCGGTGCTGGGGTTGCAGGTGTGCACCACCATATCCAGCTTATGTGGCACTGGGCCCTGTAGTTGTTAGATAAGCACTGTAACTGCTGTGCTATTTTTTTTTTAGCTGTATTCTCCCCCCGCCCCTTTTCTTTTCTTTTTTTTTTTTTTGACAGGGTCTCACTGACTGGCCAAATTACCCTATCTGGGCTCCAACTTGCGATCCCCCTGTCTCAGCCTCCCAGCAGCACAGATTACGTGCCAGTGGCCAGTGCTACACACTGGGCTGGCGATATATATATATATATTACACACACACACACACACACACACACACACACACACATATATATATATATATATATTACATATATTACATATATACACACATATATATATTTTCTTTTTCCAAATCTGTTTTTTGTTTTGGTCTTTTTTAAAAATTTTGTCTTTTTTTTGAGACAGGGTCTTGCTCTGTAATCAGCCTGGTACTGAACTCACTGTGTAGCCCAGGCTGGCCTTGGACTCACAGCAATCCTTCTGCCTCAGCCTCACGAGTGCTGGGATTACAGATGTGCACCACCACGACCATCTTATGTGATGCTGGGGAACTGACCCCAGGGCCTTGAGCTTCTTAGGCAAGCGTTTTAACTGCTATACTATTCCTCCAGTCCCATGTTTTGTCTTATTTTTGAGATAGGGTTTTACTTCATAGTCCAAACTGGTTCTGAACTCACTATGTAGCTCAGGTTGGACTAAAACTCTGAAACCCTCCTGCCTCAGCCTCCCAAGTGCTGGGATCGCAGGTATGGGCCACCTCACCCGGCACAGGTCTATATTTTGAAGAGATCACTTTGGTTGATGTGTAGAAATCAGACAGTAGCGTCCAATTACAGCCTGCCTTGGACTGCTTCGAGTCCTAGCAAGGGCTCTTCCTTCAGCACGCTGTGCTCTTGCCCCCCGCGTAGTCTCTAAAGGCTGCTATTCCAGAACCCAGGTCAGATATCACTTCTCCCAAGAAATTCCCCCACACCACACACATACTCTTCCTGCTTCAAAGGCTCAGGCTCCTCACATCTCCTTTGTTGCTCCGATCCCAGCTGTAATTAAACGTCCAAACGATTCCGTATCAGTTCTAGTGCCACTTCATAAACGCCAGTGATCTGCTAGTTCCTTTGGGCACTGATTTCCCCATACTTTGGCCCATTAGGGGACCAGTCTACGCCGCCCCTCCAAGCACCGCCCCCCCCGCCCCGCACCCCCAGAGCTGGCGCAACGCCTGCCACTGGTCCTGCGCTCCGTGAACTATGTATGAGCCGCTATACGACCGTCTCCCTCCACCCCTTAAAAAGGGAAGTGCATGGAACTTGAAGGGTTTTTTTAGAACGTGATATAACTTCTTTGTTGGTAAAATGCGCGACTATCCCTCAATCAATAGTTACATAGATGATGAAACGGTTAAGCGACAACGCGGGGAGGAGAGTTTAAGATCCAAAGGACGCAACAGCCATTCCACCTACCGTTGGCCCAGCGGAACAGCGCCTCCACCCGGGGCGAGGGGAACCCTCGGGCGGCCGCCCCGGCCAGTGGGCGGGGCGCGGCGGCCGGCGGGGAGGCCGCAGCTCCGGGACGCGCAGCCGCAGAACTGCGCCGGGCCGGGCGAGGCCGGGCTCGAAAACGCAAATTGGTATTGGCGGCAGGCGGGATTTAGGCCACTTCCGCACTTCTCATTGGTTTTCTTGGTGGGGACGGACAACTGTTACCGACCAGTCTTTGGAGCTCAAGCGTGCGTTCTACACCGCGAAAGAGCACACCGGAGCAGAGGATCACGCATGCGTCGTAGTGTCCTATCGCCAGCACAGATTCTGGGTAGTGGGAGATTGAACCCCACCTGAGCAAGGTTCTTGAGCTGATTCCTTGGGGAGCCTTAGAATGGGGAAGATTCGGGGTGGGAGCCCTAGTGTCTGCCTCTCTTACCTCATTTTTGTCATCTTGGCTGCGGCCCCAGAAACCCCAACCATTTCTGGGGCTATATTGTTATGATGGTGAATTATTCAAGAAGACTTGCAGCCCGACGCCATCTCTGAGTAGTGCCACTCCCTCTTCCTCCTCCCTCTCCTTCCTGGAGGGCAGCTCATTGGCCCATAATCTTAGTCCTGAAGGAAGCTGTTTACAAGACCCCTGCCCTGGCACTTTTTTTTTTTTTTTTTCTTTTCTCACTGTAGCCCATACTGGTCTTGAACTCATTATTAGCGCAGGCTGACCTTGAACTCATGACAATCCTCTTGCAAGTGCCGGGACTACAGGTGTGCGCTACCACGCCCAGTTTATGTGGTGCTGGGGAATCGAACTCAGGGTGTCGTGCTTTCTAAGCAAGTGCTGTAATCTCAGTTCCATTCCTCCAGCCCTGGAAATTATTTTAAATACAGTGTAGCTGTGCCTGGTGGCTCAGACCTGCAGTTGCTGCACTCAAGGAGGCTGAGGCAGGAGGATTGCAAATTTGAGCCCCGCCTGAGCAGTTTAGTGAATTAGTGAGACCCTCTCAAAATTAAAACCAAAATAAAATGGTCTGGGCATGTAGCTCAGTGTGAAGACTTGTCAGTTCCATTCCCAGCACCACAAAGTAAATGTGTACATAGATGCACACAATGAAACGCCAACATATATAAGCAGAGTCTAGATAGAACATGATTCACCGCTCTCCTGAGTGGGAATGGCTTGTCGGGGAGGAGTGAAAACAGATCGATTCACAGGTTGGGGACAAAGGGTGTTGTTCTGAACCAGTAGTGGGAGATGGTAAGGCCTGGAAATAGAGTTTGTGTCTTGAATGAGCATAATCAGGATGATTCCTAAGCTTTTGGAATGTTCAAATGGATGATGGTGATGCTGATTATCTTCTATTTATTTATTTATTATTTATTATTTATTTATTTATTTATTTATTTTTGAGGCAGAGCCTCAGTCTGAATCCAGGCTGCTCCTGAACTCACTAGGTAACCCAGGCTGGCCTCAAACTCATGGCAGTTTTTTTTGCCTCAGCCTCCCGATTGCTGGGTTTACAGGTGTGTGCCATCATGCCCGGTTTATGTGGTGCTGGGTAATCAACCCAGGGCCTAGCGCTTGCTGGGCTCTTTAACCATTGATCTGTGCTTCCAACCCCTGATGCCAGTTATGGAGAAGAGTGAATGGCAGGTGTGGGGGTGGGAATCAAGAATTCTGGCATGTGGCTATGTTGGATCTGAGATGCCCATTAGGTATTCAGCAGAAATGTTGTGTTGGAGATTACCTCCAGAGGTCATACCTCTGCTACATGTTAACACATAGACAATGTTTAAAGACATCCTTGGCAGGGCCACCTGTAGAAAGACTGGAGGTAGGAAAAAACCTGTGGAGAGAACCCTGGGGTCCTTCCTTGGTCGGCAGTCTCGCAAAACATAAAGCTGATAAAGAGAGTACAGTAGGAAGGGAACTAGTGTGAGGGCTTACAAGACACAAAGAGACTCTAGAGAAAAGTGTTTCTGGGTGAATTGTTGCTTAGAGTTATTTCTCTAATCACTGAAAGCTTTGTCAAAAGCAGCGGCTAGCTGGGCCCAGTGGTGCTGGCCTGTAATCCCAGCACTCTGGGAGGCTGAGGCAGAAAGACTGCAAGTTTTCAAGTCAAGCCTGGGCAATTAAGTGACTTAGCAAGATCCTGTCTCACGCACACATACTTACATGCCTTAGCTATATAATGAGAAGACTCCGCTGCAAAAAAAAAAAAAGAAAAGAAAAGAAAAGAAAAAAGAAAAAAAGAGGTATTAGCATAGGTTTCATTGGTGATTAAAAAAAAGAAAAAAGTTCAGCCAGGCTTGGTGACACACACCTGTAATCCTAGCACTGAGAGGCTAAGGCAGGAGAATCACAAGTTTGAGCTCAGATTGGGCAGTTTAGCAAGGTTCTGTCTCAAATATAACAATAAAATGGACTGTATCTCAGAGCAGAGGCCCTATGTTCAATCCCCAGTACTGAAAAAAAAAACTCCAGGAAAAATGGATATAGTGGCACATGCCTGTAATCCCAGCTATTAGAAAGAGGATCAAAATTTGAAGCCAGTTCAGGCAACTTAATTAGAGGCCCCCTCCAAATAAAAAACAGAAGTACAGGAGAGAATTGAAATTTATTGAAGGCTTACTTAGTGTGTTACAGCTTTACAAACATTCATCTTCACAATGTTTTATGAATCAGGCAATTGAGGTTAAATAACTTGCCCAAGGTCATGCAGCTAGAGGTGGCAGAGCCGAGAAGCCACCCAGATTTCTCTGACTCTTCATGCCTGCCTCACCCCCACTGCACAGGCACAAACCCCTCTCCTTGAGCCCTAGGCCATGCCTTGCCCTGGCCAAAGTGCTGCTGAGCGTCAGTAAGAGCCTCCTCATACTGGAGGGGTCTACTCGTTTTCCTCCTCTAACGCCCTATGCAGGGACATCTTCCCCCCCGTAGCCTGAACTCCCATGCAGCGTGAGACAGTCCAAAGGGCAGAGGCAAGCACGGCGAGTCCCCAAAAGTAGAGGGAAAGGGACACTTTGGGGCGTATACAGCGGGTTTCTTTTTTGTGCCAGCCAGTGCAAAGAGGTGCCGGGGACTGCTGGCCCAGCACTCATGTGGATCTGTTCAGTGTCACAAGAAGGCCGGGTCAGAGCCCAGTCTCCCTGCTGCCCCCGTTGAAGCTGAGGCTGTGGGGGCGCGTTCCGTGCTCCAGCCTGCGAGCAGACAGCAGGCGTCTCAGGGAAGAGCCAGAGCTCAGATCACCACAGCTGCGAAGGTGGAGGCTCTCTCGGCCTGGCCGGCCCCACGGGCTCCGGGGCACCTGGAGAGGGACACAGAAGATGGCATCGGTGTAGCCCAACCTGAAGTGCCAGGCTTTCCGGGGGATCTCCCCGGGATCCCTGAATGCTGACCTGCTTATGACCATGGATTCCAGTCCCAGTGGGATCTGGTGACTTTCTGGACATCTGAAGAAAACGAGTGACCAGACCCCGACCTGGCCAGCTTCCTTTCAGGTCCCCCAGAGAGTGGGCAGGTGCAGGGCCTGAAGGCAGGGGAACTTTCTGGCAGGTGGGCACAGGGCGCCGTTTCTCAGCTGAGCGGGCACGTAGCAACTTGGGGGAAGGGCAGCCAGCTAGGCGGAAGAGGCAGGCTTCAGAGCAGAGCCCTGCGGAGAGAGGGGGAGAGGAGGATGTGGAGGTGCAGAGAGGGCCACGCAAGATCTTCCCACCCTTCACAACCACACGCCTAACCTGTATCTGCAGAGGAAACGGAGGCAGCTTCTTCCTCAAGCACTTTGGTATAAAGGTCCCTGAAGTCAGCTGAGGGAGAGACAGGGACCAATCGGGGTGGTCTGTGGATACATGCACCATCCCCACACCTTCCCGTGGGGACGCAAGCCCAGAGGAGCTGATCTCCAGGGGCCATGACCTCTGCCCGCACTGGCCTGCACCGAGATGGTCAGGGGCTATAGGGCTGTCCTCCACTGCTGCAGGCTTTTCAGCTCACAGTGCCCCCATGGCAGCGATGAGCCGTTTCTGTGCTGGCACTAAGCAGTCCCTTGTGTCACGTTCTTTCCAAATCCTAACCATCTGGGGTCATGCTTCGCCTCCCAGGTCAGCTGGGAGAGGGGATGCCTGCAGGGCAGTGGGCCCCAGACTACCTGCTCCGAGTCCTCTCAGCAACTCCACTGCACTTTTGGTTGGGGGGAGGGGGGCTACCACCCCACCTGTTTTACAGCTGGAAAATTGAGGCTGAGAACTGAGGTTTCAAAACCAGCCCACCTCGGTGGCCATGAAGCTAAGGACGCTGTGGCTCTGGGAGGAAAGCGTGGGAGAAGCACACAGCAGGAGAGCACTCACCTTCCTTCCTCCTCAACAGGGTGCCAGTCCTGGTGGGCATCACTGACCCTCAGTCCCAGTGCCTGCCCTCCCCTGAACCCGGGCGTGGGGCGCTCACCAGTGTGGCTGGAGGTGGTGATGCCCGGGTCACTGTGGGACCGCGGCAGCAGCAGCAGAGGCGGGGTGGCCGGATGAGGTGGTCGTTGCCCCGGAGGGGTGAGGGAACCTGAGCTATCGCTGAAGCGACGAGTCGGGGCCCGCGTGGGAGGTGCCGCTGCCTGCCGGCTGCCTCCCCGGGGGACCCGCCGCCTCAGCTCTGGGAAGCAGGGTCCCGCCCAGGGTGGCCAACCCTCCAGCCGGTGGCAGCTGCGAGCAGCAGCAGGAGCACCCAAAGGGGGAGGCGGCTCAGGGGCAGAGCAGGAGTACGAGCGGGCGGCCCGCGGGGGTCGCCGTGGCAGGGGGCTGTCTTCAAACGGGCCGCGCAAGCCGCAGTCCAGGCTGAGGCAGTAGCCGGCGCGGCTGCGCTGGATGGAGCGGAACAGCACGTAGTCCACAGAGCGCACGGAGCCTTGCAGCTCCAGCAGGCACGAGTCCTCCGACGGGCTGGAGCCCCCGGGGAGGTCGCCGATGGCGGACAGCACCAGAGACCCGCTGTCCATGGAGACTACGGACGGCAGGGGATGCAGAGTTACCAGGGTAGGAAGGGCCTGCTAGGTAGGATCTCGCCCAAGCCCAGCCTCGCAAGGGCCGCTGGGCCTCCTGCCTCAGCTCACAGGAGGCAGACAGCCCCCTCCTTGGTCCCTAAATCATCAGCTCAGGCCTGCTTCCTCTTCCTTTAGCGCCCACCCAGCCCTGCGCCCGTCCCCCACTCTGCTCACCATCTACAATGGAGGCCACTCGCTCACACATGCAGGAGCCATCGTGAAGCTGAGGATCAAACAGAGTGGCCTGCGGAACACAAAGGGTCAAGGGTCCAGTCAAGTAGCCACTGGCATGGCCACCCCCACCAGATTCCAGACCTGCTTTGTCACTTGCTAACTGTTCACATCTGTAATACAGAAAAAACTATATACAGAAAAAATAGCACCCATCCCAACCACCTCACAGGGCTCTAGGGAAGGCCGAAGATCACAGCAGGTATGGTGGTACTGCTGGCACAGGAATCATGATTTCCCTTATCCAGTTCCTGGCTGTACCCCCAGACAGCACCAAGCCCTGCATTCACCTGGCTGTCTCCTCGCAGTCCCATGACAGCCTCATAAGAAGGGGGACAATCAGTGGGATACAGGGGCACCGGGCTGTCCATGGAGCCGTTGTACGTGATGCTGCAGGAGGAAGGAAAAACTCAAAGCCGGAAAAGTAACTGCTGCCCCACAAAGCTCTCTTTTCAGCACTGCAGGCCCATCAAGACTCCTTCCTCAGCTCCCCGGAGGACCCCCTGCAGCCTCACCTCTGTGCGTCTGTTTCAGAGCTGCAGGTATACTCTGGTGGGTAGTAGGGTGGTGGGGGCACAGGAGGTACAAATTCTTCCAGATCCAGCATGGTGTGTAGGAGAGGGGCTGGAGGCGAAGACGTACAGGCGAGAGGCCCCAAGGGACCTGAGACCGAGCGCTCAGTGGCCAGCTGCTGGGGGGCGAGCAGGTCAGCAAGCTTGGTTTCTGGGAATTCAGCGCCTGCTGCCCCCTTAACTCCTCCCTCGCCGTCCTTATTTGTATGGTCCTGCCCCCTCCAGGAAACTCCCGATCTGACCCCGCCCTCCCCCACAACTGGCTCCTCCTTAACCCTGCCTTCACCCCAGCCTCCAGCTCTGGTCTTGCCTACCCTGAAATCCCTTTCTTGATCTCAATCCCATCCATTATCGCCACCTGTTCTCTGTCACTCCAGGCATCCTTTATCCCCAATTCCATCTAGGACCCCCCTTTTTTTAAATTTAGGACCTTCTTGAATTTATCACATCCAGTCCAACTCTTCTTTGGTTATTTATTAATTTATTTTTTGAGGCAGGGTCTTGCTTTGTATCCCAGGCTGGTCTTGAACTCACAGCAATCCTCCTGGCTCAGCCTCCCAAGGGCTGGGATTACTGGCTCGTATCACCACATCCAGTTTAGTGCAACGCTCTTAAAGCCCCTCTCCTGGTCCCAGACTGGCATCCATCGTGTACTTAACCGCCCGTCCTCCCTCCTTTGGCTCCCTAAACATCCTGCCAACAGATATGCCGCAGCCCCTGGAGCCCAGATGCCAGAACGGTAGTGCCTGCCCACTCAGGCCCAGTCCCACAGCACACACATCCCTGGTTCCCCATACCTGGCTGACCCTGGCCCTGGATTCCCTCTCACCGTGTGCACGAGGTCCAGGGAGAAGATCTGGATGCAGCAGACGATAGCAGAGAGGGTGCATATTATGGCAGCGCAAATGGTAAGCCCACAGACACTGAAGAGCAGGTTCTGGGAACAGGAAGAGCGGCGAGTGGAGTGAGAGAAGGCAAGCAGCCCGCACGAAGCCCTCAGTCCGATTCCCAGCCCAGCAGAAACACAACAAAGCCCCCGCGTTCTGGGCCTGTGAGGGTACCGGGAAAGGAGGCAAGGATGAGAACCAGAAAGATGACGAGGAAGGAAGGGCCGGCGGGGGGCAGGGGCAGGGGCAGGTGCACGCTTACCTTGAGGGCCCCTCGGGCTTCATCGCAGGTGGAGTTAGGGGCAACCTTCAGTTCCTGCCCCGGCTGTGGGCAGGGCCGGAGTAGGGGGAAGGGGGGACAGCACACGCAGACCTTTCCGTCCTGAGTGGAAGTAGGAAGGGTGCGGCAGCCTGGGTCAGAACAGACCCACGGGTCCTACACACTTCCTCCAACCAGTCCTTTCTACACTCCCTCCTCAAGCCTCACCAAGGAGCATTCTCGGAAGTCGCGGGCCAGCTGAGCGTTCTTACAGGAGAGCACAGATCCTGCCATGCTAAGCATGACACAGAGCACCGAAAGCAAGGAGAAGAAGGAGATCTGGGGAAAAAGGTTGTTGGCTCAGGGCGAGACCTTGGTGACGCCCCTCTACCACCCCTCTCCATGGAGGGAGCCACCCTCCTTCACCTGCCTGGCACCAACTGGAAAGCCAATTCCCTTTGTGGGGTCTTAAGTGGGCATCCCTTTGGTGCTGGGCACCTGCCTCCCAGTGGGCATTAGACTCTGACACCTACCACTAGAGTGAATGGCCGCTTCCAGGACACAATGCCAACCACCCCGGAGAACGCCAGCTGGGGACAGAGTGGGGACAGGCTCAGCCTGGCAGGGTTGGCACCTGAGTGAGCCCCTCGCCACAGGATGCACCCAGCTCTGTGAGGGGGGAGAGGACCAGAAGGAGGCAAGGCAAGGATGTGGGATTGCAGCTGGTGAGGAGGGGTGGGGCCCCTGAGCCACCCCCACCCAAGCCAGAGTGCACCCAACTCACCGAGAACCCAGCCCAAGACGGGCAGGACCTCTTGATGTTCTCGGTGGTAGTGACGGAGGAGGCCACCATGCTGAAGGTTACCACCAGGATGCCCAGGAGCACCTGGGCCAGCCCCAGCGTGAGTAGGGCCTGCAGCCAGGGTCGGTGGAGGCGGAGGTGGGTAAGGCCCCGGGTGCTGGGCCGGCTGGTCAGGGAGCGGGTGGAGTCACTAGGCGAGGGCATCATGCCTGCCGCCTGGTTGCTTGTGCCTCGCTCGGCCCCCTCTGACGCTTGGGAGCATCTCAGAGGCGCCCAAGGCCCCGTCCTTTCTCCTCCCCACCCGCCTCGCTCTAGAGCCCACCCCCTGACTGGGTCCCTTGGGGCATTGCCCAGGGACACCAGCTGAGGGGGAGCCCAAGAGAGGGGCGTCACGGAGGGACTGCGGGGTGCTCCCTCTCCAGCACGGGCACTGGATGGGCACCGTGCCCGGGACAGCGATGAGGACGCAAGGGCACCGGTTCATCGCATCTCCCTAGGGAAGAAAGGCGCCTAGAAGGGCTGGTCCCAGAGTGAGGAGAGGGCGGCGGTCCTGCGCCCAGGGAAGGGCGGGGAAGGTAAGGGCGAGAGGGATGGGGAGAAGCCTAAGGACAGGGGTTTGCCCTGGGTGACTGTAGAGGCGCTGTCGGTGTGCCCTCTGAGTGTCCAGTAGGATCCGGGGCCGCCTGGTGGGGAGAGGCTGCGGCGCCACCGTCTCCTGGGTCGCCCGCTCCGCTCCCCTCCCCACCACAGTCCGCTCCCGGATCAGGCCGCAGCAGGTCGGACACTAGAGGAGGGGGGATGGGGATGGAGATGGTGCGGGAGGAGGGGCGTGGCGGCGCCATCCGGCGCGGTGCACCCCGGGAGTTGTAGTCAGGGACGGAGTCCTTGAGGGGAGGCGGGAGGAAGGCGTGAGGTGCTGTTCCGCCCTCGCACCCTAGCTGAGCTGCTAACTGTCCCTTCGGTGCCCGCTTGCGCCCCGCCGTGCCTCTCAGGTTTCCAGGCCTTAGCGCTCCCGGCAGAGGCTCTTCTCTCATGGTTAATGGAGAGGGCGTGTGGAGCAGGGCATGTCCACACTCGGTAGTGGACTTCCACCCTCTGCCTGCACCAGCCCCTGGGGCCCTGCTGCTCCACGCAGCTGTTTTATGGTCTTTATAGTAGCAGCACATCTGCTGTCACCTTTGATCTTCCCTAGAGCCCGGCGAGGTGGTTGGGATAGGCACTTTTTTTCTAAATTATAGATGCCAAGTGACTGACAAAGCTGGTCTGGAATCTGGCTCTCCAGCGTTCCATCCAGTACACGGGGGTGGCCATGACTGTGGCTACTCGACTGGACCCTGAACCCTTTTGTTTCACTGTTTGATCCTCAGCTTCACGATGGCTTCTGCATGTGTGAGTGGGTGGCCTCCATTGGAGTGGGGGGCGTGCGCAGAGCAGGGGTGCCAGGGAGAGCAGGGCTGAGTGGGGGAGCGGAGCAGGCGACCCCAGGAGACGGTGGCGCCGGCAGCCTCTCCCCACCAGGTGGCCCCGGATCCTACCACACCGACAGCTCCTCTAGGAAGGGAAGGCAGGCCTGAGCCCATGACTTAGGGACCAAGGAAGGCTGTGGCTTCTTGGACCCCTGGAGCTGTCTCCTTTGAGGTGAGGCGGGAGGCAGAGTGGCCTGTGCAGGGTTGATGCTCCCCACAGAGCCTACGACTTCCATTCCAGTCTCCCCCTCACTCTACTTTCACTTTCCTACGACCTCATTAATTCCCGGTAAAAACTCAAGACACAGATGAATTCCAGTTCCACTTTCTTTTTATTTAAGTAACCGAAGCAACAGCCTTGGCACAGCAGAGGGAAGCTG
This sequence comes from Ctenodactylus gundi, assembly GCA_004027205.1. Lineage (NCBI taxonomy): Eukaryota > Metazoa > Chordata > Mammalia > Rodentia > Ctenodactylidae > Ctenodactylus > Ctenodactylus gundi. The sequence goes on along the minus strand of PVKB01006384.1, from coordinate 23,356 downwards.
GGTTGGTGTGTGAGAGGTGGCAGCATTGTGGTCAGATGGGAAGGAAGGGCAAGCAGTGACTGGGTCACCGGTGGCCTCCCAGTACCCCCGCGTCAGGTGCAGTCATGGCCATGGAATTGGGGATACATCAAGTAGTGTGATATCACCCCAGTCCCAGAGCCCTCAGGGACATGGGCTATGTCAGCTCCCTTGAGTGGCAGGACCAGGGCATTCCACTCAGGGTTCATGGGGCCCGGAAGGCATTTTCCGCAGCCCCAGCAGCTGCATTAGCAGCGGCGGTTCGCACCGCGGGATTGGAAAAGACACCAGCAGCAAATTCTTGCTGGGCCTTCTGAAAGCTGGCACCGGTGCGGCGGTACAAGGAATGGATCTGCAACAAGATGACAGATGTTAAGGCAGAGCACAGCCCTCGCTGGCCCACCCTACCTGCCGCCACCACCACTCCAGGCCTCCTGCCTTCCCTTTGCCCTCTGGGCACGATCCTCCCTAGCGACAAACACACAGCACACACACTCACACAAGCAATCCCCGCCCCCGCCCCCAGGTCCATTAGCTGAGAACCTACTCCTCAGCCTGGCCCGCCTCAGCTCCTCCTGAGTGTTCCACTCCAGCCCTCCGGGACCCATGATCTCACCCTCCTGGCTCCACCCTCCACACAGTCCCTCACCCGCTTGAGCATCACAATTCCCAGCACAGAAATGCCAGTGAAGAGCAGGGCAACCAACAGCATGAGCACAGCTACAGCTGTGTTGATCTTCAGCACCACCAAAGCAGAGATCCAGCCACTGTGAGGAGGCACGTGCCAGTGAGAAGGGGCTGCTCAGGGCTGGGTCTCCATCTGCCCGCTCCTCTGTTGGGTACCTACACATATTCCCCCGTCTCACCCAGTCTTCAGTGTGGTCACTACCCTGCCTGTCTGGTGGCATGCCACAAACAACCATCCCCATGACATCCCCTCTTCACCGTTTAATTCCATTTTCTGAACCACTGGCTCCCAGCTCTCTCCATCTCAGTTGAGGACACGCCCTCCCCTCCCCAATCAAGGGTGTGTACACCCGCTCCCCTGAAAGCCTTCTCAGAGGGCCAGTGAGCAGCCTTCCTTCCTCAGTCGACATAGACCAGCACTGGCAAGGCTCCTCTAATCCAAGTACATTCTCTTTCCTTAAACTAGCATCTCTCAAAGGAAGGAACATCCTTTCCTTTTCTTTTTTTCGTGGTACTAAGGACCGAGTCCATGGCCTTCACACTTAGCTACATCCCCACCCAATTTTCAGTGTTTGATTTTTTAAAAAATATATTACAGTTTCCTTTATTCGTCACTTTTTTTTTTTGAGACAGGTTCTCACTCTGTAGCTCCGGCTGATCCTGATCTCCCTATGTAGCCAAGCTAGCCTTGACTAAGGGCAATCTTCCTATCTCAGCCTCCCCAGTGTTGGCATTATAGGCATGTGCCACCATGCCTAGCATATGTGGTGCTGGGGAATAGAACTCAGGAACTCAGTGCTTGCTAAGCCAGTGCTTTAACCACTGGACCATTCCTCCAACCTTGGTGTTTGACTTTGACACAGGATCTCTTCATTTTGTCTACTCAAACATGTGATCCTCCTCCCTCAGCCTCCCAGACTGGTGAGATGACAGGCCTGTACCACCAGGCCTGGCTCACACCTCCTTTCTTAGAACAACTACTATGCAGAAACCAGTGCTGGCTTGTCTATGGGAGTGAGGGCAGGGGGAGGGAGGGCAGCTGTAGCCTCACAGACCTGAACCCCCAACCTGGGATGCCAATGGTCTGGAGGACAAATAGTACATCCTGGGCGAAGAAAATGAAGAAAAAAACGAAGAAATTGAATGAACTGTCACTCCTGCAAAGAGGAAAAGACATGGGGAAGATGACTGAATTAGGGCTGGAGGATCTGATGTGGGGTCCATCCCAGGTCCTCATTTCCTGTCCCTCTACTTACCGGAATGCCTTATACATGGGGCGGTACCAGCAGACAAAGGAGCAGGGAGTGAAGAGGAGGACCCAGAGCAGAGAAAGCCCAAAGCCCGAGCCACTGCTGGTATCCACACAGAAGCTGGCCAGGCAGGCAAGGAAGTTCAGGAGAAGGGCCGCAGTGCTACCTAAGGGGCACAGGGACACAAGAGACGGTGTGTCTGGGCCCCTGCAGCGAAGGCTCTATAATCTATGTGCACTCAGAAGCCTCAGCAGTCATGGCCGTGGAACCAGGGGGTGTGTATGACCATATGTAAAGGAAGACAGCTCCTACTTTCGTGGAATCAACAGGGAACACAGGCTCATGTGATCCCTTGCAAATGCCTTTTCTGGCAGGCCTGGGATTGATCATGCTAGCCAAACGCTCTACAATTGAGCTACACATCCTGAGCCCTTTCTATTTTGAGACAGGGTCTTGCTAAGTGCCCAAATGGGTCTTGAACTTGCAACCCTCTAGCCCCAGCCTCCCGAGAAGCTGGCATTACAAACATGCACTACCACATCTGGATCCTTGAAGACTTTTATATTTTTATTTATGTATTTTTCCTATGTCTTCCTCTGTCATCCAGGCTAGTCTTGAACTCAGTATAGAGCCCAGGATGGCCTTGAACTGATGGCAATTCTCCGGCCTCAGCCTCCCAAGCACTGGGATTACAGGCATGTGCCACCATGTCTGGTTTATGTTTACGTGGTGTTGGGGATCAAAGCCAAGACCATGAGCATGCACGTTAAGAAAGCACTTTAACCACCGAGCTACACTCCCAGCCCTTCCTCACAGATTTTTCAAAGAAAACTCAGTGGCGCAGGCCTGTAAGCTCAGCACACTGGGAGGCTGAGGCAGGAGGATTCCAAGTTTGAACCCAGCCTGGGCAACTCAGTGAGATCCTGTCTCAAAATTAAAACAAAAAAGAAACCCAAAAAACTTTTTTAACTAAAAAAACTAATAAGGGCTGGAGATGCAGCTCAATGTGAAGCTCTACTGGGCTTGGTCCCCAGTATAAGAGAAGTGGGGTGTGTAGCTCAAAGGCCCTAGGTTCAATCCCAAATACTGAAAAAAAAAAAAAAAACCCTCAGATTATAACTAGGCAGTAAGGTGTGCACCTGTAATCCCAGCTATTAAGAAGGCTGAGGAAGATGGAGGAATATCACAAGTTCAAGGCCAACCTGGGCAACTTATTAGCACTTTGTCTTAAAAGAAAAGAAGAAGAAGAAGAAGAGGAAGAAGAAAAAGAAGAAGAAGCAGCAGCAGCAGCAGCAGCAGCAGCAGCAGCAGCAGCCATGTATAGCGGTAGAGACAGGAGGATGGCTTGCAGTCTAAGGTTAGCCAGGGCTACATAGTGAGCTCAGAACCAGCCTGGCCTACAGAGGGAGACCTTATCTCAAAAAACATAATAAAAAGAGTAGCCAAGAAGATTCCTGAGGAAGCTGTCCTCATCCTCAAATGTTGAGAAGTGAAATATCTGGTTCTCCGTGAAAGGGCTCCTGGCATCTAAGAGATTTCCTTGTAGCATACTTTTAAAAGGCTCCTCACTGGGACCAGTGGTACAGGCCTGTAATTTCAGCACTCTGGTAGGCTGAGAGTAACAGAAGGATCGCAAGCTGGAGCGCACTCTGGGCAACTTAGTAGCTTAGCAAGACCCTGTCTCAAAATCAAGAGCCTGGGCTATGTGGAAGCACAAATAAGTAAATAAAAATAAATAATAATAATAAAGGGCTGGGGCTATAGTTCAGTATGAAGGTCCTGGGCTTGATCCCAAGTACCAAAACAAAACAAAAAAATTCCACTACTTACACATCCAGAGGTAGTACATGGTAGATACTGTCTTCTGAAATTCTTGGGGGATCTCCATGGAGATATCCTGGAAAAAGCAGGGCTGAACTGGGCAAAAAGAAGGTAGCGGGGGCCAGTTGTTCTGTCGAGCTGCAAAGAACCAAGACAGCAGGAAAACCCCAGAAGTGAGGCAAAGACCAACAAAGGAGTCTCCCCTCCTTCCCTCCATCCCCAAATTCCCTCGGTCCTAGGGCCACAAACACAGGACAAGGGAAAAATCAGTAGTAACAGCAAATGTTTGTTATTATTTCCATCATCTAAAGATCATGCCAAGCACGTTGCATATGCACTTTGCTTAGCCCTCACATTATTCTAGTCAAACAGGTACAAATGTTATTCTCATTTTACAATAAAGAAACTGAGGCATTCAAGATTAAATGCCCAAGGGTTGGGGTTGTAGCTCTGTGGTGGAGCGTTGCCTGGCATGTACAAGGCCCTGGGTTCAATCCCCGGGCAGAAAAAAAAAAAAAAAAAAGATTAAACAACTTGCCTCAGATCTCTCAGAGCTAGTAAGCAGGAGTATCTCCACAACTGAAACTCAGAAATTTCACTTCAAGAGTCCATACTCTTAAGGCCCTGTATTTGGTCCTTCCAGAATGCCAGGTGCTCTTCCTCACCCTACCAAGGACTCACTTACTGGCTGTGCCCCCCAGGGCGACATGCTGAAGCTCTCGCTCTCTGCGGTCCAACTCCTCTGCCTTCCGATTGAGCTCCTCCTGTTTCTTCAGCAGTTCAGCTGTGGCTGCTGCAGCCGATGCCTACCAGACAGGAGCGGAAGGAGGAGTAAGTCCTAGCACCCAGGCCTGCTCCTCTGCTCGGTCCCCGACTGCACACACACCTCACCTGAGTGCTGTAGGAGCCATAGTTCTTGGGTTCTGTGGGGCTGAGCTTTCTAGAGGACTGCAAGGGAGGAGCCGAGGGGGGAGGCAATGGTGCAGGAGCAGTAGCAGGAGGCTCATAGGCTGGTGGCGCCTGCTGGAGAAAAGGTCTTAAGAGATCATTCTGTTCAGCGATCTCCAGCCTACTTCAAATCTCTAGAACTAGAATGCACTGCCTAAGGCAGCAGCCTTTCTCAAAATTCTTTTTTTTTTTTTTTTTTTTTGAGACAGGGTCTTCCTATGTAGCCTGAGCTCACTATGGAGCCCAGGCTGGCCTTGGTCTCAGCCTTTACAGGCATGCACCCCCACACCAGGCTCATGTAGTGCCGGGGAGTCGAACTCGGGTACTTAGCGCTTGATATAGTGCTAGGCAAGCGCTTTAACCGCTGAGGCATTCTTTCAGCCCCTTCTCACAGCTCTGGAAGAGGCTGTTTCGAATTTACATTAGAGAATTCTTTCATGACTTGCAGCAACCCTAGACACGTGTCACATTCATTCCTTAACAAGCCGGCACCTACATACCCACTCTCTTCATGCCTTCAGCTCACCCTATTCTACTCCAGTGGGACAGTCTAGTCTCCCTCATTCCCGCCTTCTAACTGCACACCAACAGAGTATTTCTTAACCTGATCTGTGCCAACCTTGACTTTCTTCAAGAAAGTCTTTCCAGAACCTTGGTTCGGGTCCTGCCAGGGTTCGGGTCCTTCCAGGACTGACTTTTAGAGAGCTCAAAGCGCATAGCTCCTTTGCACTAGTCTTTATGAGGTGGCAGCATCCCGTGGCTGACTGATGTCTCAAGCAGACAGTCTCCTGTCCCCTGGCCGACTGGGCTTACTGGCACTCTCTCTAGCAGCTCACCTCCCGGGTCTCAAAAGGGTTGTAGACGTCAAGCGTGGCATACTGCGCGCTGGGTCGGTGCTGGATCACAGCTGGGTCCTGAGGGTAGAGATCTGGGTTCAGTTGGCACTCGGCACCTCCAAGGGAGCATCCAGGGACCCCTCAATAAATGGCAGGCTCCAAATACTGCACCTTCAGAGCCGGGCCGTTGTCCCAAGATTGGCCTTCAAGTCCATCACCCACACTGCCAGTCCCAGCTCATTCCAGGGCGGCCCCCTCCCTCGACTGCTCGCCAGCCTGGTGTCACCATCATACCCACGTGCCGGCACTTCCCCGATCAAATGTCACCAGTGGGAATACAAGTTAGCCTTACTCTACAGTACCGGAAAGAATCGGTCCGACCGGCCAAAAGAGGCCGGCACGTCACCTGAAAGGGGTTGTCCAGCTCGCCCGACTCGGCGAACGGGTTTGCGCTGTCTCGGTCCTGGGCCATGTTTGCAACCGCGAGCTCGCCCGCCACCTGCCCTCCACGCCCCTGCCGCGGCAGTGGCGGCGGCGGTGGCACTCTATGCTACCTCCGCTCCGGTCCGTCCGCCCAGCTTCTCTGGGCACGGATTGGTCGAAACGACCGGAAGGGTCACAAGGACCCCCCGCAATGGTAGCTTCGGGCTGCGCCTGCGCATTAGCCAGAAGCAAAGACGGAAGTGCCACACGTGACACCCTTAATCCGGTCCCTGTAGCAAGACACCGCCCCTCTCCAACGTGACTCGCCCTCCACTAATGAACTACATCTCCCAGGTGAACTCGGGACGGAAGCCCACCTGTCCTAGTCTGTACAAAGGGAGCTTTCTGCCTTGGGAAGTTGCCTTTAAGAGCCCAAATTAAGTAAGTTTTATACCTGTTTTCTGGCTCGGGGGACAGTCTAGTGGCTATTCCGTCCCAACCCTATTAGTGCAGATCAGGTGTCACCTAATTAACTTTTCCTGTTTTTATGGTGCTGGTGAGGAACGCCAAGGCCTGATTGTACTAGGTCACTAGCCAGTTTTTATTTTTGATTTTGAAAAATGGCCTCGCTAACTTGCCTAAGATCTCAGGCTGAGCTTGCACGTGAGATCCTCCGGCCTCACTCCCCAGCGCCGAGATTAAGCGTACCTGTGCCATGAGGCTCTTCTCCATTCCATTTGAAACAGGGTCTTAATCACTAAATTCAGGCCGGTTTCAAGCTCACCACGTAGGCTAGGCTAGCCTTGAGCTTGTGCCAATCCTGTCTCAGCCTCCCGAGAGCTGGGATGACAGGCCTACATCACTAACCCCTGCTTATTTTTATGTGAAGCCTTTCCCCCGCCCCCAACTCCCCCCTTTGGAGACGGTTTCTTGCTCTGTAGCCCAGGCAGGTCCTGCATTCAGGATGGAGTCCATGTTGGCCTTGAACTCAAGGCGATCCTCCTGTCTCATCCTCCCAAGTGCTGGGATTACAGGCCTGTGCCACCATAACCGCTTTATGTGGGGCTGGGGAATCAAACCTGGGTACTTTGGCAAGAGCTTTAACTGCTGAGTCATTCCTGCAGCCCCAGGCTGGCTTATTTTTAATGTGCCTGGGGGTACAAAACCAGGGCCTTACACACCCTAGGCAAGTGCTCTAACCACTGAGCAACACCCTCACTCAGCCCTTCTCCATTTTTAATCTGCAAGAAAAGCTCTCCCACATTTCACTATCTCTAGACACAATGTTTTGAGATCGACTGATCACCTGGGCTCTCGTCAACTTGGGAGGGTAAGGCACTTTAACACCAAACTCAGGAGAGCTACCAGTCATCTCATCCCACTGCCCTGGCATCCTCAAACCTCAAACTCCAGGAATGAGGGTCAGATGAAGCACGTCATTTTATTTCACAAAGACTGTACAAAATTCCTTATAAAACATGGGGTAGATGCCACCTGGTTACCTCAATCTGCCCCCAGTCAATCCATGTGAGGGGCAGGTGGGGGGATTATGGAAGAATAGCACTATATACAGGGCAAGGGTTGAAGGTAAGTACAAGTTCTGTCATATTTACACTATTTCACATATTCACAGGTATACAGTAAGCCAGGAGGGAACGATCTCTGGCTCTGTCTTCTTGTACAAAAAAGCACCAGTGTCCTGGACTGGACACCCACTGCTGTAAGAGGCGCAGGGGGGCCCAGGGCCTGATTGTCACCGACTGATATCCCGACTGGAGTCCCACAACTTGGTGTTGGGCGGCTCAGCCCGAAGGCGGGTGAAGAAGGAATGCTGCAGGGCTTCCCCCAAGGTCAGCCGCTTAGCAGGCTCATATTCTAGCATGCTTTCAATCAGATCGAAGAGCTGGTGGTGGTCCTCTGCCTCTGAGGTCAGATACCGCTGGTGGAGGAGGGTAGGAAGATAGTGAGGAAGGATACTTTGAAACCTTGTCTCCTTTAAAATTAGGAGAAAGAATCAAGGCTCTGCACATAACTGACGTGAATGCTACCTTACCATGACCAGACCAATGTTTCTTTTTTGTTGTTTGGTACTGAAGACTGGATCCAGGGCCTTAAGAACTGAGCTACATCCCCAGTCCTTTTAAAATTTTATTTTGAGAAAAGTTCTCCCATCAAGTTGCTGAACTGCCCAGGCTGGGCTGGAACTTTCAATCCTTCTGCCTCCAGCTTGCCAGAATGCTGGGATTATAGGTATGTGCCACGAAACTTAACCCAATGTTTCTGATATAGCTCATCATGTAATATCCTATTAGGAAAATTACTCATACTCTTTGAAAAGTTTTACTTGCATATCCTTGTCAACTCTATAAAGCCTTCTTAGCTCAATAAAGTTCTTCAAAACATGATTCTTTTCTAAAGAACCCAAGACATTGCTTTGACCTCTTGTTGTCAAGATTATGCTGCTGTCTAACCTCATCTCCAAAATTCCACCCCCCCATCTGTCCGTTACTGATTTTCCCCCCAAGAGAAGTCTCCACTTACATTTTCCTCCTTCCCTCCCTTTCTTCTTTCTTTGAAACAAGGTCTTTCTCTGTAGCCCAGGCTGACCCTGAACTCACAGCAACCCTCATACCTCAGTCTCTCAAGTGCTGAAATTACAGGTGTGCATCACCGCCCCTGGCTAATCTTTATATGGTGCTGGGGAATTGAACGCAGGCCCTTTTGCTTACTAGGCAAGTTCATTAACCATTGATCAATGCTACCAACCCCTCTCTTTCTTTGTGGGAGTGGGAATTGATCATGTCTAGGACCTTTATACTGAACCAGAGCTCCAGTCCTTTTTATTTGGAGTTAAGTCTTTCTTTATAGCCCAGGATGGTCCTGAACTCACTATGGAGCCCAGGCTGGCCTTGGACTCCTGGCAATCTTCCTGCCTCAGCCTCCCAGTGCTGGGATAACAGGTGTGTGCCAATACACCCAGGTTCTGGGGTTCTGGGGAATCAAACCCACAAGTCTTTAAGTACTTTAACCACTGTGCCATTCCTCCAGCCCCTCAAGCTTATTTTTATATTTGATTTTTTTTTTCAAGTTGCAAAGTAGGTGGTTTATTTTAAAAACAAAGGCAGAGGGACAGAAGCTTCCACTAAGTGGGAAGGGCCCAGAAATGGTTTGCCTTATTTTTGATTTTGAGCTGAGTCTCACTATGTCACTAAATTGCCCAGGCTGAGCTTGTGATCCTCCTGCCTCAGCCTCTCAGTGCTAGGATTACAGGCCTGTGCCGCCAGGCCCAGTGTCTTTCCTCCCTTTCTAATCATCTACTTGCAAAGTGCATTGCAGGAGCAAACCACCTTAAGAAGGATGTGACTTCTGAGTGCTGGGCACTACTTCTCCCCAGCCTGGCTCACCCGTAGTGGTTTGCAGTTCTCACGAACGTAGCGCCCAGCTGATGTGTTCTCTTCCCAATCCAGACGACCCCGGTAAAAATATTTCTGCTTTCTAAAGGGGAAGGGGAGGTTACCATCAGAAGGTTCCCTTTTTAAGATACTTCCCTTATATTGGGGCACATGACAGTAAATGTTTATCAAAGAATAAAGGTACCAAAGAATAACGATATCAAAGAATAAACAAAAGATGTGAAGTAGACCATTACGGGTAAAGGATTAAGCCCCTCCCATTCAAGGTTCACCTTGTTTTTCGGATCATCCGCGATGGGATAGGACCCAGGATTCTTTCCATCATGGCTAGATGCTCCCTGTTGTCATGAGTCTGCAAAATAAAGAAATGCGCTTGGGACAGAGAGCACATGCCGAGGATCACCTGCTGGACGGGCATGTGGACAGTGAGCAGGGAGGCCCAGCAGGCAAGAGAGAGGCAGGCAGAAGAATGCATGGCGCCCGAGATCCCCGGCCACTCACCTGGAAGAGGGTGAAGCCAACATAGTACTCAAAGATGATGCAGCCTATGCTCCACACATCACAAGGCTGCGACCAGCCCAACTCTGGACAGGAACAAGATGAAAAGGTTTTGTTAGGGTTAGAGGGCCTCAACCCCAACCATCACATTACACACTTAGGCTGCCTTGCCATTCCTTACCAAGGATGACCTCTGGTGCTCGGTAATGGCGAGTAGAGACAATGGTGCTATGGTGCTCATGATCAAAGGTGGCGCTGCCAAAGTCTACCACCCGCACAGCTGTGCTCTTCACGCTGCGCTCATCTCGCTTCTGGGAACAAAGCAGATGATGAACCTCTGCACCCGAGACCCAAGACCCTACCTTTACCCAAGGTGCTTTTGAGCCCCAAAGAAACTAACCCACAGGACTTCAGAGTGAGAACCTGTCTCAAAAAAAAAAAAAAAAAAAAAGACAAAACAAGAAAGAAACTCTTAACACAGGAATGGTGGTATATGTTTATAATCCCAGCACTGTGGGAGGCTGAGGCAAGAGGATCTCCAATTTGAGCTATCTGAGCATACTGTGGCAGTTTACAGAGACCCTATCTCAAAATATAAAAAAGGGCTGGGGATGTAGATCAGTGCAGAGGCCTTGGAGTTGGATCCTCTGACCCCATTTAAAAAAACAAAAACAAAAAAACGGGGCTAGAGGAACAGCTCAGTGGTCAAGTGTTAAGTACCAGAGTTCAATTCTCCAGCACCACATAAGCCAGGTGTGATGGCACATGCCTGTAATCCCAGCACTTGGAAGGCTGAGGCAGGAAGATTGCCAGGAGTCCAAGGCCAGCCTGGGATCCACAGAGTTCAGAACCAGCCTGAGCTACAGAGTGAGATCCTATCTTAAAACAAACAAACAAAAACACCAACCAACCAACCGGCCAAAAAACCCAAAAACACAAGTAAAAAAACAGGCAGAGGTATATACTTGTAATCCTAGGCTGGTAACCTTGGGACTTTATGAGACTCTGTCTCAAGTTAAAATTCTATTTACTTACTTGCTTATTTATTTACTTGAAACAGGTCTCACTCTATAGTCCAGGCTGGTCCTGAACTCACTACGGAGCTGAGGCTGGCCTTGGATTCATGGTAATCTTCCTTCCTCAGCTTCATAAGTGCTGAGATCACAGGTGTGTGCCATCATGCCCAACTTTGTATGGTGCTGGGGAATAAAACTCAGGGCCTTGTGTTTGCTATGAAAGCTCTTTAACCACTGTGTCATTCGTCCACCCCAACAGTACTTTTAAAAATGAGGAAAGGGCTTGGGGCATAGCTCAGCAGTGAAATAGTGTCTGCCTAGCAAATGCAAAGCCCTGGATATGGTTCCCCTACACCATGTAAGCCAGGCATGGCGGTGCATGTCTGTAATGTCAACACTCAGGAGGGTGAGGCAGGAGGACAGCTGTTGATTTTGAAACTATCCTGGCTACACAGTGAGTTCACGCCTTGCAAGCCCAAGGTCCTGAGTTCGATTCCCCAGCACCACATAAAGCTGGGCATGGTAGCACATGCCTGGCCTGTAATCCCAGCATTTGGGAGGCTGAGGCAAGCGGACTGTCCTGAGTCCAAGGCCATCCTGGGCTACAGAGCAAGACCCTGTCTCAAAAAATATATATGTAAAATAAGATAAAAATAAAGCAGGATTATCTTTAAAAAAGAAAAAAGTTAGGGATAGAGTTAGGGATGTCACTATGCTCAATCCCCAGGGCCAAAAAGATAAAAAATGGGGTGGGGGGTGGGGGGGTGTTTTTATTCTACGGAAAATCATTCTTTCAAGTTCTCAGCTAATTTAAGTAATCGTAAGCCTTTCCTAACCTTCACCAGCTACTCCTAGGCCAGATGACTATTATCACGAACATACAAAGAACTGAACAGTTAGAACCCTCCAAAATAAAGGATCTAATCAAAAAATAGGAATCTGAAAGACAGTTCTCAGGAATCTGAATGGTCAATAAATACATAGAAAAAATGTTCAACATCGTTAGCCATCAGAAAAATGCAAATTAAAGCAACACAGAGGTTCTATCTAACACCAGTAAGAACGGCTGGTATTAAAAACTCAATAAACAACAAATGCTGACAAGGCTGTGGGAAAAAAATAATCCTCCTACATTGCTTGTGGGACTGCAAACTGGTACAACCACTATAGAAACTATGGAGATTCTTGAAAAAGTTGAAAATCAATATTCCATTTGTCTCAGCCATACCACTTCTGGGTATCTTCACAAAAGAGTTAAAGTCATCATATAAAAATGATACATGCATACCCATGTTTATAGCACCATAACTTGTAATAGCCAAATCTTGGAAGAAGCCAATATGCCCACCCACAGATGAACGGTAACGCGCGCGCGCGCATACACAGAAGCGCACGCACACACACAGATGTGCGTGCACGCACTGCCATAAAGGACAAATTTGAGTCATTTGTAGGAAAATGGATGCACCTTTACACCATAATACTCAGCGACATGGTTTTTCAAGTAAGAGAAAACCAAACCATAAAAAATGTGAGATATATGGAAGAAGACAGACTTTGTAGCGAAGGAAAGGGAAAGGGAAAGGGGGTGGTGAGAAGGTTGGAAGGGGAAAAGGATTCCCCAAATAAATTAAAGAAAATGAAAACAAAACAAAAAAAACCTTTCCCTTTTAACCTATTTTATTACTCAGGTTTTATCCAAGTGTAGTCAGATAAGGAGAAAAATGTGGAAGAGGCAAAGTGTAGTAAAAAAGGGCTAGGGGACAGCAAATGGCCCCGTGGGAGCCACAGGGGAGGTCTATCTCCTACCTTCTCCATGTTGTAGGTGAGTTCGTAGTCTGAATTCACGAACAAAATGTTTTCAGGCTTGAGGTCCGTATGTGTCAGCTTGTTATCGTGGAGGACTGCAAGGGGGAAGGCCATGTGGGGCTTGGTCTAGGAACCAGAGCTAACTGGTACCAGCTAACCCCAAACACAGAACCCGATCAAAGCTGGGGAGAGGGCCAGTCCAGTATCACTGGGGCTGCTTTCTGCTCTACAACTAAATGAAATGCCTGATCTATGAAGCCCTACTCTTATCTCAACTAATGAAAAGAACATGTGCTACAGGTGGTAGCTGTACTGACTCTTGACATGATGTGCTGCAAACTCAGCTCTGTGAAAACTGCACTGCTGGGGAGATTCAGAGGAACTAAGCACTTCGTCTGGACTTCCCACTTGGCCCCTTCGCTGAACTACTCCATGCTCCCATATGTAGTGAACAGAGCATCTTATCTCAGGACAACCGGAACCTTCAGCCAAAGGAGTATTTTTCTGCCACTGTTTTCTGTCTTAACACTTGCCCAGTGTAAAGGAAGGGGAGGAAAAAGGAAGAAATTAGGTCCTTTGATTTCAAAGGCTATCTTTTCCAGGTTCCACCAGGCTGAGTAAGGAGGAAGAGTAATCTACGATGGTGAAGATCTCAGCCAAGGAGTTAAATCAGAAGATGGGATCTGGCACATTCAAGGTGGTAAGGCCACAGACTAAAGGAGTTATGTCAAATTCAAGAGAAACAAATGTCAATAGTGAATAATCCTGAGCTGACTGCTCAGGGGCTTCACCAGTGCACAACTGGATAAAGGAAGTCCAAAGCACGAAGGGGCTGCCCCAGCATCCACCTCGGCCCATCCCACTCACACTTGACGGCCTGGCAGAGCTGGAAGGCCATGTGGCGCACTTGGTGGATGGGGTAGGGCAGGTAGTTGTTGTCTTTGAGGAAATCGAAGGTGCTAAGGCCCAGAAGCTCAAAGGAGATACACATGTGGCCATGGTAGTCAAACCAGTCAAACATCTGGACACAGAGGCTGGGAAAAGAGATGGGAGAAGGGGGACGTCTGATGAGCTCCCATCTACCCACCACCCCTCCAAAAAGAGGGACTGCATAGCTGTTGATTCTACATACTTATCTAATAACATGCCGAATAACATTACTGACAAAATTTAGTTCAGCCAGAGAATGGCCTTTCCAGCAGGCACTATACCTGCCAATCTTCCAAATGGTTTCCTGTACATTTTAAGTACTTCAAAACTTTACTGAGAGCTCCTGAGTGCCAAGTTCCAAACAGTACAGACCCTGAATTAACAAACAATAACATTTTTTTCTTTTTTCTGGAGACAGGGCCTCAATCTGTAATCCAGGCTGGTCCTGGACAACCCAAGCTGGCCTTGAACTCCTGACAATCCTCCTGCCTCAGCCCCTGAAATGGTGGGATTACAGATATGCAACACCTCACCCGGCTTATGTGGTGCTGGGGAATCAAAACTCAGGGCCAAGCACTTGCCGCTGAGCGACACCTCCAGCCTCCAAGCTGTAACTTCTGTTCCTGCCTCTCACTCACCACCAGCCACAATGGTGCCCATGTCTGTGCCTACTGTCTTTGTCTCTGTTTAGTACTCTCATTTAGTTCTTAGCCAGTGAATGTACATGAACACAGATGTGGCATCAGCAGCACAGCTCTAGGTATAGAAGCATCATTTCTTTTCAGTACTAGGCATCGATCTCAGGGCCTCTCACACGGCAGGCAAGGGCTCTACTGCTAAGCTAGACCCCTAGACCAAGCACAATTCAATTTTTGATAAAGATACTGATGTTCAGCCTATGACCATTTCCAAGGTGTGATCTCTTTCGAGGCCAACTCAGGCTGAGGTCAAACTAACAGCAATCTAACTGTTTTGATGACAAGAGGAATGAATCAGAGACTGCCACAGGCTCTCCCTGCCTGCCCTGATGCTTTACTACTCTAAGATGATGAACGTAAAATGAATGGATGAGCTCTAGACTCCCCTGCCTGCCCAACCCCGGTGGTCTGGACTCTGCTGCACAGGGAGAGGCTCTCAGCATCCCCGCATACTTCTTGGCTTGCTTACTTTTTGTTGTCAGGGTCCTTCTCGTTGATTTTTTCTAGCACGTTTATTTCCAGCCGAGCTGCTTCCTTGTATTTTTCCACATTCTTAATGATCTTCAGGGCAACTCGAGCCCCACCCCTGTAATAAGTTGGCAAGGGAGGCTTTTGGTGAGTTCAAGAATGTCTCAGATTGAATGAGGCTGCATGGAGACTGAGAAATCCTGCCTTTGGCCAATCAGCAAGGAGCCCCAGATAACCCCCATTATCTCTTTATGCCTAGCAGGTGTGAAACTGAAAGGGGGCTGCCATTACCTGCGATGGTCAACACACTGTACAACGCGGCCAAAGGTGCCCTCTCCTAAGGTGCTCACGATCTCATCTGCAATGAAAGACAGGAGGGCGGGGAGAGGGAAGGAGAGAAGAGGGAGAGTGAGCTGAGCTGCAGGAAGGGAAGAGGCGCTCGGTATCAGCCTGGGGTAGGAGACGAAGGAAGGGGAGCAGACACAGATGGCCACAGGGGAGAGGCCCCTGTACGTTTCCCACCACCTTTAACCCAGGGGCCATGAGAGCTGGGAGTGGACAACAAAGGTCAGTTCTCAACAGCAACTCAAACCACCCAGATGAACAACACCACTGAGAAAGGCAAAAGAGGCTGTGACTTGGGTTGGCTTGGGACGTTAGGATGGCTATGGGACCATTACAGGCTATAGGATTGTTACGATTTGGCTTGTACATCGCTCTTGTAGCCAGTCCCCGACGTGGTAGATGAGGTGGCCCTCAGCGTCGTCCTCTACACTCTTGGCTCTCCGGCTGCTGTGCTGCTGTCGGGGGGCGGGGGGGATCGGAGCAAGCCAGGTGTCGGAGCGGGGGCCGGAGGGAGACGGGGTGGGTGGTGGAGGGGTCACCGGTCACAGGCGCCCAGCCAGGGGGACAGACGATGATGGGGGACAGTGGAAGGGAACACGTCAGATGCAGTAAGGCGGATCAGTGTGAGAAGAGAGAGCGGCGCATAATCCCAAGTCCCCAAACCCAAAAAGGGGAACAGGGAGAAGTACGGGCAGAGCAGAGATGTGATGTTGTTGCCAATGTTACCCAAAACCCCATGCTCTACATGATGCCCTTCAGGACGGGCACAAGTCTCCCTTGCCCCCACCCAAGCTTGCCTGCTGAGGGGCCACAGAGCCCTGGGCTTGGGGGGGAAAGTCAATTCGCAAGAAAGGTCCCATCAACAAGGGGACACCAGAGGGGCAGAGGAGCTGCGCCCAACACAAGATGCCCAGCATGCCAGGGAGAGCACTGGAGGTCAGAAAGCGTCACACCTATCCTTCTCCAAAGCAGATTCCAGAGCCCTTCAAGAGTGGAAGAGGTTCCAAGAGGGTAGGCAGACTCAGTGCCACCTCAATGTTCACGCCCCACTGCCAGGCTGAGAACAAGCGTCCTTCTCACTTACCAGGGTCCCAGGGGCCTGAAGGAGAGTGGGTAGAGGAAGGGCCTTGGGAGGCACTCACCGAAGAGGAGCGGCTGAAAGTCCGGCTGCGCCTCCTCCGCCGTCTGTGCTTCCTTCGGCTGCTCTGCTGGCTGCGGTAACTGCTATTTTCCCGGTGATACTCATAGGAGTGCCGATAGTCTGTGTCGTAGTAGGCCTCTGCCCTGTCCCGGCTGTAGTCATTGCGCCTATAGCTGCCACAGTATCTCCGGTCATATACCCTCCGGTCGGATGAATGGTCATCGTAACTGCTATTGAACAATAAAAACCCATTTGGTGCATCTGCTCAGGCCACAATCTCTGCACACAGGGCAATAAGGACCTGCATCAGGAAGCTACAATGGTAGAAAAATTAAAGACACTCTTGAGTCACTCTTAGAGAACCAAGGTCAAGAATACAGTGAGAAAGCACAGTGAAGGATCCCCACACCAGCACGCTGCCAGCCCTCCTAAGGGTACCCACAGAAGCACTCCTTCTGGGGCCTCCTCCTCTTCTCCAGTGATACAGCAGAATGAAGGGCCAGTTTGATCTCCAGCACTGACAAGTGACATCCTGCCTTCCTCTTGCCTAAACCATCCCCACCAGTAAATATGCTGCTAAATTATTAAGGCCACGCAGACCACGTCAGATGTAGTGGCACACATGTGTGATAAAGGCACTCAGGAGGCTAAGGCAGAGGACTGGGCTCCAAGTCAGCCTCGGGTATCTCCAGCTCCCAATTCTCTGCACATACTCTCCCTTTACTTGAGGACAATTCTCCCACCTGAACCCTATTTTCCTTCAGACAAGCTTGATGTTACACGCTTGGAAAGTTTTCCTTGAACAGGGCTGGGGGCACGGTCAGGTGTTAAAGCGCTTGCCTTGCAAGCCCGTAAGCCAGGCGAAGAAAGGCCCACTTGTAATCTCAGCACCCAGGAAGCAAAGGCCAGAGAACTGTAGCATGGGCTAAACGGTGAGTTCAAACCAGCCTGGACAACAGATGGACCGTGCCCCAAAATTTTTAAAAATAAAATCTTCTTGATTTTTTTTTCCCTTTTTCTTCTTTTGAGACAGGGTCTTGCTCTGTAGCCCACACTAGTCCTGGATTCAGGAGAATCCACCTGCCAAAGCCTCCCGAGTGCTGGGATTACGGGCATATGCTACCAACGCCCGCTTTATGTGGTGCTGGGGAACTGAATCGAGGGCCTTGCGCTTGCACTGTGCCATTCCTCCAGCCCCCCTTTTTTTTGGGGGGGGAGGGAAGGAAGGGTCTTGCTCTGTAGCCCAGGCCAGTCCTGAGCTGACTATGTTGTCCAGGCTGGCCTTTAACTCATGGCAATCCTCTTGTCCTCCTGCCTCATTCTCACAAGTGCTGGGATGACAGGCATGCACCACTATGCCCAGCTTATATAGTGCTGGAGAATCAAACCTAGGGCCTTGTGCTTGCTGGAAAAGCGTTTCAGCTGCTAAGCTATTCCTCCAGCTCCACTCCAACTAATCTTGCAGAATCCATCCACAACCCTTCATTAAGTACTTCCTCTATAACACTCCTAACACTGCAGTACAAATGGCTCATTTAAGAAGTTATCCTTGGGACAGGAGGAATGGCACAGCAGTTCCAGCATAAGGCCCTGGGTTACACTTCCCAGCATCACACAAGCTGGGTGTGTTGGTACAATGCCTCTAATCTCAGCACTCAGGAGGCTTGTGGCAGGATTGCTAGCCTGGGCTCCACAGTGAATTCAGGACCAGCCTGGGCTAGAGTGAAATCTGTTTCAAGACAAACTTATAAATAAATAAAATAAATTATCCTTTCCCTCAAGCTCCCTAGAGCTAGAAATTGAACTCTGAGTCTCATACAAAGCTGATCACTGAACTATACCACCAGCCTTGTTATCACCCTCAGTATGACCTCTAGCCAGCACCTTAGCATAATGGCCTTACGATCCTCAGCATCAATACTTGTTGAACAAATGAATGAATAACACCCACAATTAGCCTGCTCCTGAGGCCTCACCTCCGGGAGCGAACATGGTAACTGTCTTCCCGCCGCCGCCGCGTCCGATCACTGCTACTTGACCAGGAGCGACTTCTTCGTCGCTTATGCTTTCGGCTCCGATAATGTTCGTGGTAGCTTCCCCGGCTCCCTCGATCTGAGGAATGGTACCTTCGGGGATGAGGCATCTGGGAAAGAAGGAATGCAGAAACACTAGGGAAAGCTCTGAGTTTTCAGAAGTCTCTCCAAGTGCTGGATGCTCCGAAGATACTAAGCTGCTTTCTGCTCTTTATTCTCTCTTAGCACTCATACTCCCTCAGTCTTCCTGTCTACGATCCTCCTTCCTCAAGTATACAGTAACCTCTCGATTATGGTGGGACATTCTAGACAGAATCCCTCAGTTCAGTCACCTGACCTGAGGTTCAAACGTAGCTCGATAACCACCTTCAGGTCTGAGCCACAGCTTTGCTCACTAGAAGCGAAGTGTATGGCCGGTGAACAGCGCCACCCAGTTCATCACCCACGAGACGTAGCAACACCATACTGAATCCCTCCAAGTCAACACAGCAGAGCTTTAGTTCACAGTTATGATGTTCTGCAGTTATTAACTCAGTACAGCACATTTCCTCAACTAGACCACCTGTCCCAAGAGCAGGAATCCAATTTCCAGGATTCTATCATATGTACAGCATGTAAATACCTAAAGTCTTGGGTCTCACCCCTTCAAACTCTCACATCTCTGACCAAACCTCCCAGTGTTTGCAGCCCCCCTAGGAATCAAACTTTGTACACATTGGGCAAGTTCTAATAAAACAGGAGGTCCAAACTAGTTTCCTATCTAGCCCCTTCCCTGCTGGGCTTAGAAAGTAGAAAATAACTGCTACTTGATCACGATGAATAGCACTACTTGGCCGAGCTCTGGCCCCTTGCAGTTAAAGAGATTAAAATATGGTTCATAAACAAAAATTTTCCCTACAAGGAAAACCAGAAAGACATCACTGTCACAATCCAGGAAGGGAAGAGGACGGCGACGCGAGAGGTCTGGTGGGGAGGAGTTCTCTGGAGGCTCAGGTGTGCAAAAGGCTCGACTCCAACATCTGGCTGCCATTCCAGGCCACTTCTTCCAAACCTCCTCAAATTGAGGAAGGTGATATTTGATGCATTCTTGGCTTAAGGAGCTGGCTTTAAATCAAGAGGATGGAAGCACGAGACTCTCCCAGGTAATCCAACCTTGACTAGCACATCCACATAAATGCCATCTCACCACTACCACTGCCACCCAAGTCCCTCACGGGCCTTTCCCGGACAAAGCATCTCAAACCTTCCACTTTCAGCTGTGGAACCGTTGCTCCCTTTCTCACTCAGAAAACTCAGAACTCCTAGAGTCAAATTCCCCCAGCATGCTCCGAAGGACTCTTCTCTGTAGACTGGACTCGCTGGTCCCACTTGGGCACTAGGCTGCGGTTCTGCATCTCCGGGACCACTTCACTGTCCCTACACTCCTTCTGGACCTTCTCTGGCTCCTCCCGAGGTTCCCACAGGACTTTCTGGATACACCCAGGGAAGGCCAGCCTCCTTCGCCCTCCTCTCCATACTCTGCAGCTTCCCAGGTCTCAACCCTCTCCTTCCCTGATCTCGCCCCCGTCCCTTGCCCCCAATCCAGGCCTATGCCCGCCCGCCCGCAGTCGCCATCTTTCCGCGCGGGCCCGTGCTTCCTCCGCCCGCGCGCTCACCGTTCTGGCGGCGAGGCCCGTACGCTTGTCCCACAGGAAGTCCGTGATGGCGGCGGCACTGCGGCCGGAGTCCCGGCACCCCAGCGGCGACGAAGTGCGGCTCCACCCCCCCAACCCGGGACCCTGGGCCCTCCCGCCCCGTTCCCGGGCTCCGCTCCAGTCCCGCCCGCCCCGGCTCCGTGTCCGCCCCCCGATCGGCCTGGCGCCGCTCGCACCGCCCCCGCCCGGGGCCCGATCCCAGCTCGGTCTCCGGCTCCGGCCTCTCCGTTCCGCCGCCGCCGCCGTGAGCGAGCACGCACACACGCACGCACGCCCTGCGTCGCATCCCATCTATCCCTTGGCTCCGCCCCCAGGGCCCGCGCACGCTGTCACGTGCTCCGCGGCTCGCGGGTGTGGGCCTGTCAGAGCTGGAAGGTGTAGAGGGCGGAAGTTCCGTGAGGGACTAGGGGCGTGCCCGAGGCGACCTGGATAGTACGCCACGCGTCCTGTCTTTATCATCCTTCCTCACTTTTGTCTTCCTCGTGGAGACACCTGTGGCTTACTTAGCTCTGAGGACTGAAAGAAAGGCTTGCAGGGGCTCAAGGCATAGCCCAGAGGTTAAGAGTGCTTGCCTGGCAAGTGCAGGGCCCTGGGTTCCATTCCCCAGCGCCACATAGGCTGGATGTGGTGGAACACCACACACCTGCAGAGAATTAAATGAACAAGGAGAAAATAAAGGCCCGGCCAGCGCTCATGATGGCACACTCCTGTAATTCCAGCACTCGCCTGTAATCCCAGCACTCGGGAAGGTTTAGGCAGGAAAATTGCTGTGTGTTGGATGCCAGCCTGGGCTACACAGTGAGTTCAGGACCAGCATGGGCTACAGAGGGAGACCTGTTTCAAAAACAAAAAACCCGAGAGGGGCTGGAGGAGAAGTAGCTCAGCAGTTAGCAAGCTCAAGACCCTGGGTGGATTCCCCAGCACCACATAAACCCTGTGTGGTGGCACACACCTGTAATCTCAGCACTGGGGAGGCTGAGATAGGAGGATTGCCATTAGTTCGAGGCCAGCCTGGGCTCCATAGTAAGTTCAGGACCAGCCTGGAATACAGAGTGAGACCCTGTCTCAAAACAAACAAAAAACCAGAAATGGCCACAAGGAAGCTAAGTGTAGTGGTACACACCTGCAGTCCCAGCACTGTGGGAGGCTGAGACAGGAGGGCCCCACGTCCAGGCTCAGCCTGGGGATAGCCTCAGTTCAGAAAGAAAAACTGGAAGGGGAACCAGGTACTTCAGGATAGCCATATTAAAGTCAGGGAAACCGGGCCAGCAGGTACAGGCCTATAATCCCAGAACTCAAGGAAGCTAAGGCCAGTGTATCACAAGTATAAGCCTGCTTAATTTAGCAACATATCAAGTCCCTGTCTCAAAAATAAAAGTGGGCTGTGTTATGTAGCTCAGTGTGCAGTCCCTGGGCTCTATCCTTAGAACTAGAAAGAAGGCAAGACAGGGAGATGGGCATGTCTTAGTCACTTATTAATTGCTGGGAGAAACTACCTGACATCCACAATTTAAGGAAGGAAAGATTTACTCAACACTCAGTTTAAGAAGGTCTCACACAGTCCATTCATGGCACCTGGCAAGGGTGGAAGCACATGGTAGAGGCTGGAGAGATGCTCAAGGTGTTGCAGACGGAAATCTAGTGAAACAGGAGCTGAGTGGATGTCCAGAGACTCAGGCAAGGGTTAGGACTTTCCCTGGAAGAAGCTGCAACAATATTCTTTTTTCCTTTAATTACTTCAAGCTGACAGTTGGGCTGCCCACACCCAGAGTGAGTGTCCCTATCTCATTTCCTGACCCACCAGTCAATAACATGCACCTTATAATTCTATCCTGGGCATCCTCCTTTCTCCACAACTTGACACAATACTTTCAGGTCAAGTACCAAGCATCTGCCCCTTACATCGAAGACCCCACCTCCTCACAGCACACAGTTCCACAGTTACTCCACTGTATCCAAATGCATGAGGCTTTTGGAGTGTGCTCCAGATCCAAACCATAAAAGAGAATACCAAAGAGTCAAGCTGGAGGGCTGAAGAAATGGCACAGGGGTTAAAGTCCTTGCTTTGCAAACACATGGCCCTGCATTCAATTCCCAGCACCACATACGTGGTAGTGCATGCCTGTAATCCCAGCACTCGGGAGGCTGAGACAAGAGGATTGCCATGAGTCCAAGGTCAGGTGGGCTCCATAGTGAGTTCAGGACCAGCCTGGACTACATAGTGAGTTCAGGACCAACCTGGGCTACACAGTGAGACCCTGCCTCAAAATAAATAAATAAATAAATAAATAAATAAATAAATAAATAATCTAGATACCTCTTCTTGATATCTCCTTAAAAGTTAAAAACATCATGTAACAATAATACATGCATACTCATGTTTACAGCAGCACAACACATAATAGCTAAATCTCAGAAGCAGCTAATAAATGGAAAAGAAAGATTTGGTTATGGGGCCTAGAGAAATAGCACAGTGGTTAAAGCCCTTGCTTAGCAAGTGAAAGGTCCTGAGTTTGATTCCCTAGCACCGCATAAAAGCTGTATGTGGTGATGCATGCCTTGCCTATAATTCTACCACTTTGGAGGCTGAGGCAGGAAGATTGCTGTGAATTTGAGGATAGCCTGGCTATGTAGTAAGTTAGGACCAGCTTGGACTACAGAGCAAGACCTTGTCTGAAAAAAAAAAATGTAGTATATATACACAATGAAGTAATACTCTGCCTTAAAGAAGAATAAATTTGAGAGTCTGGGAGCATAAGTCAGTGGTTAAAGTGCTTGCATAGCAAGAACAAGGTCCAGGATTTGATTCCACAGCATATTAGTGGGACTTGGTGTTTCTAATTCTAGCACATGTGAAGCTGAAGCAGGAGAATTGCTGTGAGTTTGAGACCAGCCTGGCTCCATAGTGAGTTCAGGACCAGCCTGGGATACAGGGTGAGACCCTGTCTCAAAAGAAGATGGGGAGGATGTGGAGAGCACAAGAGGGTACAATGGAGAAGGGTAATGAAATTGATCAACATGTCCTATGTAGGGCTGGAGGAATGGCACAGTAGTTTAAAGTGCTTGCCTAGTTAGCTGAATGCTGAGTTCAATTCCCCAGCATCACATAAAGCCAGTGTGGTGGCACACACCCGTAATCCAAGTGTATTAGTTTGGGTTCTGTCAAAAGGCAGAATTTACAGAAATTATAACAAAGAGGATCTATTCAGAAGGCTTACAGATCCGAGGATAGAGATAGTCCAAGATGGCAGCCTGCTCATGTGAGAGCTGGAGTGTCCGAGGGCTGCTCAGCCGGAAGTAGAGCTCCCGTCCAGGACTGCAGGACAGC
>PVKB01006383.1:10421-64004 GCA_004027205.1 Ctenodactylus gundi | reverse complement strand
TCTTTCTTTTAAAGTTCCATGAGATAGTTGTCGTCTGGGCCTCTCATATCAGAGAGACCATCCGATGTTTCACCTTCTGCGTCTGACTCACTTCACTAAGCATGATGTTCTCAAGCTTCTTCCATTTGCCTGTGAAAACCTCCACACTGTTGGACCTTACAGATGCGTAGTATTCCATTTTGTGTAAGTACCACAGTTTGTGTATCCACTGGTCTAAATCTTTAGGAAAGATACCCAGAAGAGGTATGGCAGGGTCAAAGAGAATATCTATTTTAGGTTTTTTTTTTTTGAAGAAGCTTCATATTGATTTTCATGATGTTTGTGCCACTACACATTCCTTCCAGAAGTGCAGAAGACGTGATTTTCCCCACATCCACAGCAGCATCTGTTGTCCTTTGGAATGTCTTGATAATGACCATTCTTCCTGGGGTGCACTGGAATATTACTCTCTAGAGATACATAGCACTTTTATTTGCTGACCATTGACCACTTGTACTTCTGAGCAATGTCTGTTCATTTCAGTTGCCCACTTTTGTCTTTTTTTTGGGGAGGCAGTCTATTTTTCAGTCATTTTTGTATATTCTAGACAATAGCCTCTGTCTGAGGAATAGGTGTCAATAATTTTCTTGCCTGTATTTCACTTCCCTCTTCATGTCATTGTTTTCATTGCTGTGTAGAAGATTTTAAAATTGATATAATTCCGGTTTTTGATTCTTGGGGTTATTTCTTGTACAACAGATGCCTCTTGAGAAAGTCCTTGCCTACTCAAGTTGTCAAGAGTTTTACTGATTTTTGTCCTATAGCAGGTTCACTGTTTCCATTTTAACGTCTAGGTCTTTGGTTCATTTTGATTTATTTTTAGTGTGTTGTGAAAGGATTGGATCTACATTCATTCTGCTGCTTGTTGATAACTGGTTCTCCCAGCACCATTTGTCAAACAAACTTTTTTCCCCTCCAATTTACCTTTTTGGCTCCTTTGTTGAAGATCGGACAGCTGAGGGTGCTTGGACTTGTTTCTGCATCCTGGAGTCTGTTCCATTCATGCTCCTGTCTGTATTGCACCAGTGCTGCATGGCTGTTCAGTCAGTGTTGCGCCATCATATAACTTAATGTTCTGTCCTCCTTTTGTTTTGTCTCGTTACGCAGGATTGCTTTGGCTATTCTGTATCTCTTCTGGCTCCATATACATTTTAGTTTTTTTTCTAGTTCTGTGAAAAATGCTGTTGGTATTTTGGTAGGAATTGCTTTGAGTCTGTATATCAGCTTTTGTAATATTTTGACAACATTGATTCTACCTATTCAGAAACAGGGGGTGTCTTTCAGTTTTCTAACGTCCTCTTCAATTTCTCTTTTTAGCATAATACAGTTTTATTTTCAAGTTTCTTCATTTCCTTAGCTGGATTTATTCCTATATACCTAATGTTTTTGAGGTGACTGGGAACAGGATTGTTTTCCTCATTCTTTTTCTCAATGATTTAATTGTTAATATAGAGAAATTCTATTGATTTTTTGTGTATTGATTTTTCTGTTCTGCAAATTAAATGAGGTTGTTAATTATTTCTATGGATATTTGAGTATTTGGTTGGAGTTTCGGGGTCTTCTATATGAGTGGTCATGTTATCTGCTTATAAGGATAGTTTCACTTCTCACTTTGCAATATGTGTTCTTTTCATTTAATTCTCTTGCCTGGTTGCTCTGACTAGGGTTTTGATTACTATATTGAATCAGAGAGGTGAGAGTGCATATTCTTGTCTTGTTTGTGACTTTAAGGGAAACGATTTCAAGTTTTTTCCACTTACTATGATGTTGGCAATAGATTTGTCATCAGTGGCTTTTATCATCTTGAGGTAAGGTCCTTATGCACCTATTTTAGCAGTTCTCATCCTCTTTTAATTTTATTAAAAAAGAGTTTAAGAAGTGTTAGCGTTACCTCTTCCCTGAAGTTCTAGTAAAAATCTAACGTCAATCTGTCAGGTCTTGGAATTTTTTTTTTTTTGAGAGAGACTTTATTGCTTCTTCAATTTTCTTGCTTGTTGTTGGTCTATTCAGGGGTTTTATATTTTCTTGGTTCAATTTTGGTATCTTGTATGAATCTAGGAATTTATCAATTTCTTCCAGATTCTTCAATTTATTGGAGTATAAAGTTTTGAAATAGATTCTTATAATCCTCTGCATTTCAGCAATATATGTTGTGATTTCACCTTGTTCATCTCTAAATTTGAGTTGGTATCTATTTTTTTCCTTTTTTTGGTTAGTTTGTAGGTTTATGAAACGTATTCATCCCTTTGAAGAACCAATTTGTTCATTCATTGATTGTAATTTTTTTAGTTAAAATTTCATTAATTTATGCTCTGATTCCCATAATTTCTTTCCTTCTATGACTTTTGGATTTGATTTTTTCTTATTTCTCTAGGACCTTGAGGATCAGAATTAGATATTTATTTGAGATTTTTCTGTTTTTAATGAGTTCATTCACAGCTATAAGTTTATCTCAGTACTGTTTTATTTTGTCCCATAGATTTTGGTATCATGTGCTTTCATTGTTTTTTTGATTCTGGGAATTGTTTGATTTCTTTCTTGTTTTTTTCTCCGTGAATCATTGCTTGTATTGTTTAATATCATGTGTTTGTATAATTTTTATTGTTCTTTGTTGTTGATTTTGAAATTGATTCCAAAAATGTTCTGAAAGCATACAAAATTATTTCACTTTATATATATTTATTTAAGCATGATTTTTGGCCCAAAATATGGTTTATTTTGGAAAAATTTTCATATGATACTGAAAAAAATGGTATGTTCTGTTGTTGAATGGAACACTCTGTAGATAACACTCAGGTCCATTTGTTCTATGGTGTGGGCTAGCCCTGATACTTCTTTGTTAATGTCTATCTAGTTATTTTATTTATCACAGTGTTGTATTAAAGTCTTCTCCTGTTATTATACTGAGCCTATTTGTCCTTTCATGTCCAATGATTTTTATTTTACAAAATGGCGTGTATCAATATTGAGTATGTAAGTGTTGATAATTGTCAATTCTTCCTGTTGGATTGTTCTTTTTACTAGTATGTGGTGTCTGTCTTTTTGTTTTCTGGCCTTTTATTTCCTCTTTTTTTCTTTCCTTCTTCCTTTTTTTTTTTTTCTGAAACAGGGTCTCACTCCGTAGTCCAGGCTGGTCCTGAGCTCTCTATGAAACCCAGGCTGGCCTTGAACTCATGCCAATCTCTCTGCTTCAGCTTTCCAAGTGCTGGAATTACAGGCTTGTGCCACTATGTGCAGCCTATGTGGTGCTTGGGAATTGAACTCAGGTATTTATCATTTGCATAGCACTTTTTACCACTGAGCTATTCCTCAGCCCATGTATTCTGATAAGTTTTGGCTTGAAGTCAGTTGTGCCTGAGAATAGTATAACTACTTCTGCTTGTTTTGGGGCTCCAGTGGCATGATGTGTTGTTTTTCACTCCTTTTCTCTCAGTCTACGTGTTTCTTTGTGGGAAAAGTGTGTCTGTTACAGCTGAAAGATTGCTGGTTTTTATTTGGATCCAACTTAACAGCTTATGTCTTTTGATTGGAAAATTAAGACCATTAACTTTGAGAGTTATTATTGTAATATACCTGTCATTGTCTTATTTCAATGTTGATTATTTGTTCCTTACTTTTGTTAGTTCATTTTCACCTTTTTTTCCCCCTTTAGTGTTTTTCTTTCTTTTTTTTTTCCCCTGAGGTCTTTGGTGGTACTAGTCTGCCTGTCTTTATTCAAGATCCCTTTAAGTATTTTCTGCCATACTTGTCTACTGGTAATACATTTTTAAAGATTTTATTTGACATGCAAAGTTTTTATTTCTAAATTTTAAAGGATAATTTTGCTGAGTATAGCAGCCTGGGTCAACACTTGCTTTGTTTCTTTACATTTTGAAAGATTTCACTTCATATTGGCATGCAATAAATAACAAGATCAACCTCTATGCCACCGTTAACAATGTGAATCAATTCTGTACAATTATTATAATGTAAGACTAACAAATTCTTATCAGGTAATAAAAACCAGTTATATAGTAAGGCTATTCTACTTTTACATTACTATCAATGTATCTACCCAAATTAACCCAATATTAACCTATTGAAAGGTTCTAGGTGGGTTCATTGGGTTGTGTCAGTTTCCCATTGACTTGAATAACAGGACATTGTAAGACTAAGAGGCACCCTAAAGAAATTATTAAATAATCTTAATTATTATTAAATACTTACTAGCTAAGTAGTACACATGCAATGCATCTCTACTACGGCTGGTTTTCCAGGATTATAGAATATGGTAGTTATGGGGTTGTACAGTCTTCCACTCAGGTTAATAATAAGGCCTGGGAAGCTGGGTAATAATGAGACAAAGTCACAGTCCCCCCCCAGGAGCTCATGTATTAACTGTGCTGGAAGCCATAAGAATGAAGCTGAAAGCGCAGTACAGATCCTAGGAAGGTGGAGATACCAGCAATACTGAATGTCTGTTGAGAATAACTGCAGGCAACGGGCAGAGGCTGGCCAGCAGAGGCCTTGTGCGATGCAAACAGCAGTGCTGTAGGTGCAACGCTGCACAAGCTCCTTGAAATGAACATCTCACCACAACTGGCCCGGAGTGCCAAACGGAGGACTGCAGAATGTGGCGTTTGCCATGCCTGGTGGGTTTTGGTCTGAATCGTTCTATTCTCATATTTCTTCACTTTGGAATGTAGGCATTCACCCCGTCCTGTTGTATGCAGGAAGTATTTAGCTTCCATTTTTATTTCCTTATGGGTAACTGTGAAGAGCTCGCCTTGAGCTTCAGTGCAAATTTTACACTTGTACTTTTAAGCAATGTTGAAACTGTTGAGATTCTGACAACTTAGAGTTAGACTAAGGTGCATTTTACTCAAAGAGAAAGATATGAGCCTTTTGGGTGCCTGGGTGGAATGTCATGCTTTAGATCTAAAATGTTCTCCAAAGTTCACCTGTTCAGGGGTGGGGATTTCAGAAAGTGTTTGGGTGTATATTGGGGTTTGGATCTGGAATGTCTCCCAAGTGTCTCATGTATTTGGATGTTATGGATTGTCTGTGGAACCATGTGCTGTTGGGCTGCTGGGGCCTGGTCTGGAGGGGTGGATTGTAGAGGTGCAGATTGGATGACAGGACTGTGGTGGAGGCTTACCACACTTTTCACACTTTCTACCTTCTTCTAGGACTAGATGAAGCTCGACTTACCTTGACTTGGCTTCCTATTTGTAATGTCCTGAGGAGCCGCCTCCACCTCTGCCTCTGCCATGTACTTTCACTGCTGCCGGCCACCCCTGAGTGGACTGTGACCTTCTGAAACTGTGAGCTAAAATAATCCTTTCCTCCCTAAATTTGTGGATGTTGGGTATTGACTCACAGCAACAAAATGTAACTGAGACAGTGTGCTATTGTAATAAGCGAATTAATCCTTTGATGAGTTTATGACTGACTCTGGTGTCAGAAGTCGGAACAGGGATGGAAGAGAGGGGTTTCTAGGGTAGTGACATGGAAAGATATATTTGTGTCCTTGGCTTCTGTTTTTACTCTCTGCTTTCTGGCTGTCATTTGGCAAACAGCTTTCTCCAAAGTGATCTGCCATGCTCTTTTTTTTCTGCCTTGGAGCCAGCAGGCTATGGGTATACATCATGAGCTAAAATAAAGCTCTGCTCCTTGAATTTGTGAGTCTCGTGTTTTGCTTCATCATTGAAAAAGTGACCAAGATAGCTACATTAAATAAGCAAAAGCATGTACAACAAAGTATAAACACAAACTAAAGTTTGTATAATTAAAGAAGTATTTTCTACAATACTCATTAATTATTAAGCAAGAGCAGAACAACCCAAAACTGAGTTGAGCAGAGAAACATAATTCACAGAAGATGCTATTTAAATGGTCAGTCAGCATAGAAATTATAAGGGACATTCAAATTGAAAACTATAGATCCTATTACACTACCAACAAATTGAAAATAATTTTATCATCTGAAAAAATTACAATGGTGAGGATGTAAAAATACAAATTATTATACATGGCTGGTGGGAAAATAAATTAGGACAAACACTCTAGAAAGTAAGTTGGCAACACCCAGTAATGACTCACCTGCTCCATGATATAGCAAGTTCACATTTCTGTATATATCCAAAAGAAATCCTTTTCAGTAATTACAAGGAGATCTGTGAAATGTTGCCTACTGAAACATTGGGTTAATAGTAAAATATTGGAAATATCATCAACGTGAATAAAAAAGAGAATGGCTAAATAAATCTTTGTATAGTTCCAAGTGTTGTAACATGGTCATTGCACCAAAACTGACATCGCATGGAGACTGAGCTCACTAGAACCTTCATAATTGAAAGAGGAAAAAGAAAAAAAAACCCAAAAGTTGAGTCTAAACCCACACCAAAGAGATAACTATTAGTAAATTTTAGTGACTTTGTTTCTAGCATTTGTATGTGTGTATGTCTAAAATGGATCTCCTCAGGCTAACATCAAAATGTTGGTATACTTGTGGTCCTATCTCGAGGTTCTAGTAGAGGATCTGTTTCTTTTTTCTTTTGTTTTTCATTTAAGAGGTGGACTGCATTCCTTCTCTTGTGGCCCCTCTACCCTTCTTGGAAGTCAGCGTGCATTTTTCTGATCATTATTCTATAGCCATGTCTATTTCTGTGCATTCTGTTTTGCCTGCTTATTTTACTTTTAAGGTATTATGTGATTAGATTGAACTCCATCTAGAGAATCCATGATACTATCCTCATGTTAAATTTCTTAACCTAAACCACATCTACGTAGTATTTTGTCATGTAAGTTAATATATTCACAGATCCCAGGGATTAAGAGAATGGTTTATTGGGCGGAATTGTTCTGCCTACTACAACATACAAGCACACACAAACACACATATATTCTTCGACTTATGATAGGATTGTGTCCTGATAATAGCCATCATAAATTGAGAATATCATGAATTGAAAATTCAACACAATACACTTATTCAATTAAGCATCCATACCTTATCTAACTTACCCTAAATACACTCAGAATATATACATTGCCTACTGTTGGGGAAATTATCTTGCACAAAGTCTGTTTGGTAGTAAAGTCTGAATACTGAATGTCTCATGTAACTTATTGAATATGCATATGAAAATGCTGGCAACACAGTACATTGTACAGTATTTTTTGTTCACTTTTGTGATCACATGGCTGTGAGCTGTGGCTCTCTGCCTATGCTCAGTATCACAAAAGAGTATTGTGCTGCTTACCACGGCAGTGGGAAGAGATCACAATTTAAAATTTGAGATGTGGTATCCACTCATTGTGTGTTGCTTTGCCAACATCATAAACTTGAAAAGTGATAGATCAAAGCATGGCAAGATGGGAACAAGTTAGATAAACACACATTTAAAAATTTTATTATATATACAGTTTTCTGCCTTGTGGGAATTCAGATGGCATACAGTTCTCTTTCACATAAAGCCACATGACCCAAATCAGGAATAAAGCCCTGACTTAAATCAGAATAGGGAGTTATTTATGACCTGTGTAATCAGAAAGAACAGTACCAATCATTCTTCTAAGTGTGGATGGAAAGAGCCACCCGCATTTATGATTGTGTTAGCCTGCAGCTGATCACTATGCCCGGATGAAAGCTCACTAGCTAAACAATAGCGACATAAGTATAGTTTTAGGTAACAAGCTTGGGTCAGATAAATGGGTCAACAGCACTGATAAGGAACCATGAATCCTAGTAAAGTAATAGAATTGTGACTTAACTTGGTTTAAAAAATATTTACCAGAAGTAGATGACTTGTGTAAAATCTTCTAAGCATTCATTTTAAAATACATATTCTTGCTTTCTTTGACTATAAAAACTTTTCTGTTAGGAATAAAATTATTCTACCCATGAGGCAGCTGCATGAGTCTGCCTCAGTGGACAGTCATTGAGCTTCTGATCCAGAACCTGTTCACCTTTTTGTTGCGCTGGCCGCGATGCTGCCAGGACTCTGCTTACTTCATGGTACATCATTAACATTTTAATATCTTTAATTTTTGAGAACATACTTTTATATTATACATAATATTCAATTACATATTATGACACTTAAATTAATTCCTTATTTTAACTTTGAGATCATTTCAGTGAGTTATTCCGCAAGGGTATGTTTGTGTTTTTGATTATGTCTTCAGGAATGACTTGACTATGTCAAAGTTCTCATTAATTTTTACTGCTAATACTTATCTTCAAACAACTGTTTTGATATGATTTACCAATATGTTAGTCTTACCAATATTTAGTATCAACCTTTGCCTACGCATGACACTGTTTAAAGCAAACACAAAAATTTCTATCTGTATCTGTGAGACCTCCAGCTTTTCTCTTGTCAGTGAAACCCTTAGAAGTCTGCTCAGAGGTTATGTAGCATTAGGTGTGTCATTAGCCTGGTCTATGTGTCCATTAAAGCAGAAGTACAACTTGCACAGATGAAGGGGAGATACTTTTGGCTTGGAAGAGTGAACTAATTCACACCTAAAACTTCTTTTTGAATTTAGTAGGTGGATTCTTCATATTTTCTTCTGTAGTAGAGTGAATTGTAAATATTTGCTAACATGAAACTAAGCCATTGTGCATTATTTTATTTGGTAATGCTTCAGTGAAAGATCAGCCAGGTTTGGGCAGAGAATGAGCTTTCTGTTTATATGAGTGATGTGGACTTGCAGTACATATTGAGTTGGTTATTCCTGGATTAAAATCAAAAGTGCAAAGTAGCAGATTGAGAAATGTTTATTCAGAAAGATAGAGTAATAAATATTTACTTATCATGTGTGTGTTAGTCAGGATGCTAGTAGGAAGCAGATGGCATGCCCAAGAAGCAATCAAAAAGACGTGGAGGAAGGGAGTATTTACAGAGGTGTAAACACGGTTCACTGTTGGTGAAGTGCACCAGGCTTAGCTATATTAGGGGTGGCATGAAGACACAAGGTGAGATAAGGATACTACTGAAACTTGGGGATGGGATTCATAATGAGAGAACTGTTTGCCAGAAAAAACCAACTCACAGACAGAGAGTGGGTACTCTAAATAATCTAACCTTAGTCTTCTCTCATATTCTCATCTTTGCCAGTACCTGTAACTGGTTGGATCCTCCCAGAAGCCCAATAGCGAAGGAGGTCTTCGTTGCCGTCCATAGAAGTTGCCATTTTGAGGCCCGGAATAAAGCACAGAAAGTAAAAAATAGATATAAAGGCACAGATAGAGAATATCCACTAAAGATTATACACCAGGCATTTTATAAATGCTGTCAAATTTAAGCCCCACAGTAGTTTTGTGAACTATATCTTATTCCCACCTTCCATTTTACAGAGGAAGAATTAGATAATCAGCGAGTTTAATTGACTTGTCCAAGGCCACACAATTAGCAAATGGTAAAGCCAGGATTCAAGCGCAGCTTGCTCTAACATAAGCTCTCATGCTCCTTCACCTATGATGTCTAGCTCATCTTTATTTAGGAGTTTTATGTGTCAAGCAAAGCACTAGATGGTGCAGGAAATATAAAAAGTTTCTGACCTCAAGAAAGTTAAATGGCTATTATTTATTATTGTCTTATTTAATCCTTAAAGCAACTCTGTGAAGTATGGCGGTTATCATCATCCTTATGCAACTATTTAACAAATAAAATTAACGTAAGCTAGAACTCTGGATGTTTTTTTCACTTAATCTTCCATGCAGCTCTGTAGCATGATGTAGAGGTCTACTTCATTCTTTCAATGATTACACAGCAGTTGATCACATAGAAATTTTATTATTTATTTAATCAGTCCCTATCAAGTGATAATTGTGCCGTTTTTAGGTTTTGGCTGGAATAAATACTTCAGAGAATGAGCTTGTACATTTATTTTGGTGCATAATATATCGTTAGTCCAATTCCTAGCAGTGAAATTGTCAAGTCAAATAGAAGATACAAGATGGGCCTGGTGGCACACGTCTGTAATCCTTGCTCTTTGGGAGACTGAAGCAGGAGGATCCCAGATTCAAGCTCAGCCTGCGCAACTTGGCAACAAAGTGAGACTCAACCAAAAACAAAACAAAACAAAACAAAACAAGCAAAAAACCAAAACCAAGTGGGGTGGGGATGTAGCTCAGTGTGAAGTTCCTGGGCTTGATTCCCAGTTCTACACAAACAAAAAAGAAGAGGTACAGGAACAATTTTGATGGATTTTTGTCAAGTAGCTCTTCAAATAATTTTTATACTGTATTTCATCTAACAGAGTATACGAAAGACCTTTCTTTCTATGTGGGGCATGGGAAAATTAAAGACCCAAAAGGCTAAGAAAAGTTTTCAAGGTCAGAAAACTACTGAATGTTGACTTTAAACTCATGTCTGTTTGACTCCTGTGCTTTCATTTTCCCAAATTATATTGTGGAAACAGCAGGGAGAGAGCAGTTTAGCTGTAGGTAAATATTGTATTAAGTTTATTTATTGAACATAGCTTTCATTAACGTGGTTGATTCTATGTGCTTTTCTCTTAAATACCACATAGGTGTAGACAGCATGGGACAGGAGCCAGCAAACCCCTTGTCGTATGCAATGAATGTGGCCCGCTGGCTGTTTTTATATGATAAATCTAAGAATGGTTTTTAGTATTTCCAAATGATTGACAAAAATCAGGAGAACATTACTATGTAACACTCAAAAATTTTATAAAGTCCAACTTTCAGTCTTTAAGCTATGTTTTATTGGAACATGGCTAGTTATGACATTTATGTGTGTCCATACCACAATGACAGAGTTGAGCAGTAGTGATACAAACCGTGTGGCACACAAACTTTATGTATTAACAGTTTTCAGCTTTCCAGAGAATATTTGCTGACACCTGGTTTAGAACTATAGCATCATTTATTTAAAAAATAATGAGTGCATTCCCTTCGTAAAACATAACTCAAGGAACAGCTAGTCCTATGGTTTCAAATTTTCTTCCACATTGTCAGTCTTATTTTCAGATGAAATGTAACTCTGAACTTCAAAATCCAGTATGGGTAAAAGCAGAACTTCTCTGTGGTTACAGAAACAAACATCTGTGAGTCTCACATGACCGATTTGCCCCTTGGTCTCTCCTCTTGCTTTCTCAACATGGTTGTTCCTGACACACTCATAACTCCCTAGATGCGTGTACTCGAAGGCCGTCATAGAATGTGATTTAGAAGTTATTAGTACATTTTAACCTCTTATTTTATGAAGAATGAGAAAAGCCCAGAGAAGTTAAGTGAATTAGCTCAATTAACCCAATGGTGTGGCTGCGACTATCACATACGTGTCTGATTCAAGTATTTTTATGGCGGCTGTGGTCCTATATAGCCACCCAAATATAGTCTCTGAACAAGATCAGCCATTCAGATGAATTTCTTCTGACTTAACTAAAATTAACTTAACCTGTCAGCACAAGAAGTGGAGTCGTATAGTTTAAATCTTCCATTGCACAAGAGAGAAAAATGGGGGTTTGATAACTATATAGTTGCTGAAAAAGTTAGACTTTTGACTTCTATTCCAGTGCCCTTTATCTTAAATCACTCTGTCTTTTGTCCTTCCTTAGGCATGCTATCTTTGAAGACTTGTCTGCTGATGTCCTTGTTGAAAGTCCTTGTTGAGAAGCAGTTAATACTATTATTAACATTTAGTTTATCCTAAGAAAGTATTAACTTTGATATAGTACCAGATAATTTGGTGAGGGGATTTTTAGAAGAGAAGAATTAACAAATAGCATAAAGTTAGGAACTGGCCTCATATGTAAGGTTTTGTACTATGAATGTTTAAGCTAGCTCTTAATTACTCTGGAAAAACTGTCCAGATTTTGAATAGCCGGACCACACCTCCCTTCTGTTGCTTACATTGTGGGTATCTTTCTGGTACTTTGATAGCTGCTTGATATATGGTAAAAGCATTGTTGGGAGAGAATATTATAATGATTGGCTCAATACCGATCTTGTTGCCATCTGTGTATGCATCCTTTCTCCATTCGTTTGGCTACTGAAGAAAGGGCCATTTGGTGCTTTGCCGAGAAGACACATGCTATGAGGATAATTTAAAGGTTCTCTTTGCCAATAATCCTCAGCATAGTACAGAACTGAGGATGTTTATGGGCTTTCAGATCTAGATGAGTTTTTCCATATTTTCTAATTGTATTACTTTTGAGCAGTGTGATTATTTGATGTTAACAACCAAAGAACTTGGTATTTTCCCTGAGAGATCTGGAGTTACTACTTCTAACTCAGTTGAAACTGTTGACAATCCTTGATTTTAGACTGAAGGAATTGTATTGCTTTCAGCTGTTCTGCCCCAGCCCTGAAATGTTGCCAAGTGGCTGTTGGTTGGCCAAGTGGCTTTTGCTGCCAGAGCAAATGCTCTGATCATTCTCACTGGCACATTTATTTTCTGAGGATGATGCAAAGATTACTACTAAAGTGGCTACTGTGTGACTGGATGGTAGGATATCTCTTGATTTAGGAAGATTTCTATTGGACATACAGTGAGAAAGGCTTCACTTTTAATTAATTAAATTCTTCAAGTCTTCTAAGAAAGGTAGGAAAGGCCCAGCTTCCAAATCTAGCAATCAGATTACATCTGAAGATTTGGTTAAGAACTTGCAGCGGGAGCTATTTGCATCATGGTGTAAGTTTATTGAAAGGGTCTTGGATTGTTTGTGAGGCATCTTAGGGTAGAGCTAATTCTTTTGTGCTTTTGACATCACCTGATCCCAACTGAAATTTTTTGCCTGTTATATATATATACTTCATAATATGGTAATGCAGTTGAGTTGTTTATGTACTTTTTATTCTGAGCTATGACAGTTGCTTTTATTAATCAGTGGCTTTACATAATTAAAAACATAATAAACCTAAAATTAGAGACAGGCTCAGACATTCTTGAATGCTCTTTAAGGAACATCTGGCCATGCTTGCAATCACCTGCTTTTTTCAGAGTCAAGCGGTGTCTCATAACCTTGAATTTTTCTGTCTGTAATAGGACTGTCATAACTCCTTTTTGGTCAGCAATGTCTGAAACTAATTCACTATCTGAGTCCCATTCTTTCTTTGTGAGTAGAAGGATAAAACATGCTATGTGCCTGGGGACAAGGTGTAGCTTATACCTATTATTCTGGTGTAATTATTAATATTGAACTCCCTAAGACTATTCTAGTTTAAATATTAAAGTTTGTGGCTATTATTTGACCATGAGTTAGTGATCAAACTTTGAATGACGTCATAGGTCTGACACTGCTGGCAGCTGTTTTGTTGGGCTACCTTGAAACCAAGTATCCTGCTACTTTTGGTGATTCTTTCCTTCATTTGTGGGAAAAGAAAGCAAAGAGTGACACGCTAAAACAAGTCAAAGTATCTGGCAAGAAACTTTGGCCGTCACTAACTTTATAGATAATTGTCATTGTCTTGGAAAAGGCTAATTAACAATAGCTGTTTCTTTTCTAATATCACTTCAAGCCTGAAGAGCAATTTCTGTTCCAAAGACTCCTGATTACTTCAAATGTCTTTAAAACAGGACATTAAAGAGACATTTTTCTGCCCATTTTATTTTAATTTTAATTTTATTATTATTTTTTTTCATTTTGAAAACTCTTTGGTCAGCCTTGAGGCTAATGTCCTATAACTTCCAGAAATTCTCTCTAAGAGAGTTGCTCACAAAACCCAGCAAAACCTGATGTCAGTAGAGCCAGGAAAAGTTTGACTTGAAACTATGTTTTGAAACATGTGTTTTGGTGTGTGTGTGCATGCTTGGGCACACATACATATACTCAAATAAGAAAAAATAACATAATTTCAGCTTTATTTTGAAACTTTAAGAGTAAACTGGCCATTTTATGAAGATTTTTGAAAATAAGAATAATACAAAAGTCTTTCAGAATAGTGTTATAACTACTCTGATTTACATAATACAATATGTTAATGGCTTGTCTGCCTTTGGTGTTAAGCATAAATTATATAGGATAGCTTCAACAAGATAAAGTATAGAAATAGTTTCTGAAGAGCATAAAGTTTTGTGCTTGTGTGAGGTAGTGATATCATTGTGGATTAAGGGGAATTTCTGGTTGGTTTAGTGAGGTCAGACTTGTAAACTTTGTAGCTGGTTATGTGTAGTACTGAGGAAGGAAAATCTTTGGGGCTGAAGAGGTTGAAGGCATATGGCACATATCCACAAATCCCTTCATCCTTTGCACAGAGGGAATGTACTCTATCTCTCTCACTCTCACTCTCTCTCTAATATGGAACATAATAGAACCCTTCCATATGGGACATGACAGACATTTGAACATTTTGGATTGACGTTTATCAGAATTTGGATAGAAAGAATAAAGGAAACTGTGACCACTAGAGGGATTATGTCCACTTGAGACGGTCAGGAACCATGACTTGTGGGTCAGTGAATGAGGGAAGAGCGCCCATCTGGTTGTGGGAGGCCCAACCGGGAACCTGAATTGTATAAAAGGAGGGAAGAAGACAGATATTTACAGCTTCTTCCTCTGGGAAAGCTCTCACCTTTGCAGTTGTCTACAGACACTGACTTGCTGCACTCCACAGATTTTTATCACAGATTCATGCCTGTCTGCCTGTTGTTGACCTTCAGTTGCTGATCTTCAGTCTCTAGTCTTTGCCATTGTTCTTCGAACAACCGAGATCAGCAGCAGGCTCTCACAAGTTGTTCTGCAGTCCTGGAAGGGTGTTCTACTTTGCGGCTGAGCAGCCATCGGACACTCCAGCTCTTAACACCTGCAGGCTGCCATCTTGGACTATCTCTAGCCTCAAAATTTGTATGCCTTCTGAACAGATTCTTTTTTGTTATAATTTATGTAAATTCTGCCTTTTGAAAGAATCCAAACCAATACAGAAACTCAATTTTCGACAGATTCCTTCAACACTTCCATTTGGAGAGGTTTCTGAAATAAGTGCTCAGTAAAGTAGTTAAGGTCAAAATTTTAATGTAACACTTAGCAAAGGGATGGAAAAACCTGGGTAGGAAATATTTACAGATTATGTAATCTTAGGGATTTTAGACCTAGAAAGGATCTTAGACAACATCTAATTGAACATCTAACTGAGTTCTGGTAATAATATACCAAAACCATAAAAAATAAGAACTGATATAGCCTTGCTAACTTAATTTTGCTAAATAGAGATGTTACTAAAACATTTATCATTTCTATCACTACTATATCAAAAATAATGAAAATCTGTCCAATTTCAATAATGTTAGAAACAGAACTTTAAAAATTGAATGACTTCAGCTTAAT
This sequence comes from Ctenodactylus gundi, assembly GCA_004027205.1. Taxonomy (NCBI): domain Eukaryota; kingdom Metazoa; phylum Chordata; class Mammalia; order Rodentia; family Ctenodactylidae; genus Ctenodactylus; species Ctenodactylus gundi. The sequence continues at coordinate 48,686 of PVKB01006383.1, read as the reverse complement.
GAAAAACGTCACATTTCCTGTTATGTTTGCTTACAAAGGATTGATAAATAGTTTGTCACATACTGGTACCCATATATAGACTTTTATTTGGGAAAAATAGATTTAGTTCAACTACATTTGTTTTACAGTTCAATCAAGTGAAGGCCAAGAAAAGTAAGATGATTTCCAAGGGACCCAAAAGTGGTTAGTGATGCAGATGGGGCTGGACAGTTTGGGGAGTCTGGTATGTAATTCTCCACACTCCTGGAACAGACCGTAAAGTGAAGGGATAATGTTTAATTGGAGAGTCCATATATTATGACAGAATAAAAAAAACTGAAATATTTTCTTTGTAGTGTAGCAGATGCTGCAGCAAATTCTGCCTTAATAAATTTGTCTGGAGCAACTTCTGCAAGTGTAAGACTGTGCCTGTCTGTGTAAGGAGATGAATGGGATAAGAGACACACAGCTGGTTGCACTGATTTAATTTATTCTTCTGTTATCCAGTTGACTTTTCAAGAGTACGTGGCGGGAGAAGTTAAATACAAAGAATTATTTCTTCAGTCAGAAAGGTTGCAAAAATATTTAAATTGTATTAGTGTCTAAATGTGAAACCTTGCCAGGGGCTTTAGCACATTTTTAAATCTACAATTATTGGCGAAGCTGCCTCTTCACATCACTTTAAATATTTGTGTTGCTTTAGAGTCAGTCAGGGAATCCCATTGCTATGTGAGCCTCAAATGCACAAATTTACATTTCATAACAAGTGACTATACATGAGCCACACTTAGCTCTGAAAATTGTAAAGAATAGAAAGGGCACATGCCTTCACTTTGCTATCAGTATTCAGATTATAAACGAAAGATTACTGGTTTCTCAATATTCCCAGTTATTCAATTTTTTAAAACTCAAGATTAGGGACTGGGAATATAGCTCAACTGTGAAGGCCCTTGCCTAGCAAGCATAAGACCCTGGGTTTGATTCTGCAGCACTCTATCAGCTGCGAGTGGTGGTATACACCTGTAATACAAGCACTTGGGAGGCTGAAGCAGGAGAATAGCTGTGAGTCCAATGCCAGCCTGAGCTACATAGTGAGTTCAAGACCAGCCCAAACTACAGAGCAACATCCTGTCTCTAAATATTTAAACAAATTAGTACCTCAATACTACCTTACACAGCCCACCTTGCATATTTTGATATGGACTAGAAGGTGACTAGGCTCAAAAAGTAGAGCTAGAAGCCAGGAGATATTTCTTTTCAGAGCCTATGCTGCCTATGTGGTAGTACATGAAGGATATCAGAAAGGGCTATGTCCCCAGACAGTAACAGTAATCATGATCTTAATGGCTCACTCTTTTAGGGAAAGAAGTATTTGTTTCTTCTGCATGAGTAGCTTCTAGAAAATGAGAGAGATTGACACACTATCAATGTTTAGCACTTTAGTCTGGAAGAATTTTTTCATAGCTTTTCAAATAAACATTTTTTCAAAAAGAGCTAATTTAACTTATTTATTTGGCGTGGGAGAAGGCTTAAGGAACATTAAATTCAAATCAGATTGAAACAAATTTGTGTCACCAATAAGTAAATAGATAAGTAAAATGAGCAGGAAAGGAAGGAGTCCCAAGGAGCTCTTTGAGTAAGGGGAGTTGATAGGGTTCTCTAATCAGCATAGGGATAAGAGGAGGACATTGGGAGTTTGCTACATGTTATAAAAATGGTGGAGAAGGTTCTGAAAAAGGCTACAAACCTGGTTGGGGATGAACAATTTTTCACTATCAAATTACTTCCTTTGTCTCAGTACACTGCTAGGGAGGTTTTAGTAATCATATGTACAATCATGGGGAGGAAAAGAGCCTCCCAGGAAGGGCCAAGGGTCTTGAGCCATGGAAGGAGTTACATGTTCTTGGAGTGGGGCTGGAGATGGGTAGATGAGTTCTGTGGACTGAGGCTGAGATAGAATTGATATTGATAGCAATACAGATGTGCCAAAGTGCTCATCAACCATTTATTCATAGGCTGATGGGTTAATGATGTCTGGTGTTTTATTTATGAAATAATTTTAGAGTTTATGATAAAGTATTTCAGTTAATTATTACTTCATGTGCTGGCCAAGGCAAGCACTGTTATTCTTATATTTTAAGGGAAGAATGGAGATTAATAAATTTTAAGTAACTTGTCCAAGGTCAAAAAGATATGTGCCTGAAAGAAGTATAGAACTCTGATATTCATCAGTATCTGTCCATTAAATACGAGTACTTGGTTTTCTGAAACATCTTAATATTTTTGTATAAATTAAAAGAGTCATTTATTCTCAAACCTTTGAGACATACTCTGCATTAAACTGGGTATGCTGGTTACACTTAATGTGTCAACCCGGTTGGCCTGGAAGCCCCCTGATGATTGGGGAAGAGCGTTTTTGGTAGTGTGTGTAGATCATCGAGGCATAATCTTGAGGACTGTATCTGGTCTCTTGCTCCTTCATTTCTGGCATGGTTAACTCCTTCCCAGCCTCCATGAACTTGCTCTGCCATGCCCTTACACCGTGATGTCTCTGCTTTGGAGCCAACTAACCATGGACTGAATCCTCCAGGACTGAAAGCCAAATTCACTCTCTTTTCCTTCAAATTGTGGGTGTCAAGTATTGTGTCTCAGCAATGAGGAAGCTGATTGATATGCAGGGGATAGAATCTACTCTAGACTAGCACAGGTTTTGCTGTCATGAAGGTCTGACAATAAATATAATTTGAAGAAAATAGGTGGGATTTCCATTAGGAAGCTTGAAAAGTGACAAATGGTTTTTCTGTTTGCTGATTTTTGATTATGTGTCACCACTTGGCTAGTTCATGGCCTCTGGTCAATCTGTTGGTGTTGTGGACTAGGAGGAGATGTGCAAAGTGGAAGCTTTGTCTCTTCTCAGATTTAATGTAGTTGAGATAAAACTGATTGAAAAAAGGCAAAGAAGGTCACTTCATTTGTGTAAAGGGAACAATCCAGTAAGAGGAAGTGACAATCATAAACATTTGTGCCCGGAACAATGGTGCACTCAAATACATAAAGCAAAATCTACTGAACTTCAAAAACCACATAAACTACAATCCTGTAGTAGCAGGGGCTTTAATACCCCTCCATCCCAAGAAGACTAGTCAAATAGACACAAAATCAGTGAAGACATAGCAGATATAAATAACATCATAGAAGAAGTGGATCTGACAGACATATACAGAATTTTTAATCCAATGCAACAACAACAACAACAAAAGAACACACATTTTTCTCAGCCGCCCATGGAACATTCTCCAAAATAGACCACATTCTAGCCACAAAACGAGCTTAAGCAGATACAAGAAAATTGATATAGTCCTATGTATTCTGTCAGATCATAGTGGAATAAAACTAGAAATCAAATACAACACAAACAAAAGATACAGCTCAAACTATTGTAGACCGAACAGCACTATTCTGAGTAAACGTTGGGTTACAGAAGAAATCAAGGAAGGAATAAAAACATTCACAGAGACAAACAACAATGGCAGCACATCACAATGCAACCTCTGAGACACAATGGAAGCAGTGTTAGGAAGAAAATACCTTTCCATAAATGCACACATAAAAAGAACTCAGCAAGCACAAATAAATAATCTAACCTCACAACTCAAAGCACTAGAAAAACAACAACAATCCAACTCCAAACCTAACAGATGAAATATTATAAAGTCAGAGCACAAATCAATAAAATAGAAGTTTTTAAAATACAGCAAAATGAGACAAAAAGTTGTTTTTTTAAAAATATAAGCAAAATTGATAAACCCCTTGCTAAACTCACAATAAAAAAGAAAAAAAAATTATATCAACACAATTAGGGAAGAAAAAAACAAAATTACAACAGATAACAAGGAAATCCAAAGGATAATAAGAAGTGACTTTGAAAATTTGTACTCCATTAAATCTGCAAATCTAAAAGAAATGAATGAATTGCTAAACATTATCTACCACCAAAACTGAATGAATAAGAGATTAAATATATGAATAGGCCAATATCCATCTCTGAAATCAAAGAAGTAATAAGAACACTTCCAACCAAGTAGAGCCTGGGACCTGATGGACTCCCAGCAGAATTCTATAAAAAAAATTAGGGAAGATTCAGTACCAAAGGTCACCAAACTTTTTCAAGAAATCAAAAAGGAAGAAAAATTGCCAAACTCATTTCTTGAAGCAAGCATAACTCTATTTCCAAAACCACACAAAGGTCTGACAAATAAAGAAAACTACAGGCCAATATCTCTAATGAATATAGATGCAAAAATATTCAATAAAATCCTTGCCAACAGAATGCAGCAAATCATAAAGAGGATTATACACCATGACGAATGGGCTTCATCCCAAACATGCAGGGATGGTTCAGCATATGCAAATCAATAAATGTAATAGACCACATTAACAGATGCAAAGATAGAATTCATATGATTAAGTCAGTAGATCCAGAAAAGGCATTTGACAAAATCCAACACCTATTTGTGATAAACACTCTAAGGGAAAAAGGAATAGAGGGATCTATCTTAACATGATTCAAGCTATTTACAGCAACCACTCAGCCAATATAATACTAAATGGAGAGACACACTCTATAAGTTCTTAACAGGAACTGATGATAAAAAGTCCCTCTAAGATTGATCTTTATCCAAATCCAAAGCGTGAAGTCTTACACATGGTCTACATGACAGCCTTACAAACAGTATATGGATTTCTACTTGGGCCATTTCATGTGTTGCTAGTGAACTCTTAAATCTTATATGCACATATAATTTAGGGCTTTTTACCAGCCAGCAATTTATGTATTCATATGGATTCATTTCTACCCATCTTCTGGGTGGATGACTTTGAGATTGCTTATATTCCATATCCAAAAGCAAGATAGACAAGTCAATATTTTAGTGATATTATCAACTTCATTCACTTCAAAGAAGCGTGCTGTGAGACATACATGAAATTTCTCTGACAATATGAATCCAGTGTGGACAAAATACAACATTTAAACACTGCGCAGCAGGAGGCAGTAATGAAATGGGAAAGAATCGATTCTGTTCCTGCTGAAAAGCAAGAACAGTTCAAACAAGGTACAGATGACATTCAGAATATGCAACAATCACTGACCCAGAGGTTCATTTAAAAAAATGACAGCGCTGCAAGAGGGAATTTCCCAAAAGAAGTAAGATGATTCAGAGAAAGCCAAGTGTTTGAACGAACTAAAATTATCAGTGGTTTCTTTGAAAGAAGAACAAAAAGACCTTAAATACAAAAATCATTGATTTTCCAGAGAAATTAAAGAATTTTAAAGAAGAAAGTGAAAGCAGCAGCAGCTTAGAACTTCCAGGAAAGAAGTGATGGAGAAATATGAAATTCCTAGAGACTCAGTTGACCACCTGCCTAACGTCATCTGGAGGTGCAGTTATATAAAAAGCAAATATGGGAGCTTGCAGATAATAGGAAAAAATTTACCGGTATCTTAACAAAAACCCTGAACTTGGAAGACCAAATTGAATGTGTGGAGTCAGAACTGAAAAGACTGAAGACTGAAGAAAATTCATTCAAAATACTGATGATTGTGAGAAAGGAAAAACTTGACCAAATGCAATTAAAAAAAAAAATAGCACTAGGACAGTAAGCCGAACAAATGAAAACAGAGACACTGTGTTGGAGAGAGTTACCACAATTCATCAAGAAATCCAAAACATTATGTTTGGAATTCAACAACTGAAAGATGCCACTGAAAGGGAGAAACTGAAGTCCTGGGAAGTATTTCCAAACTTGAAAACCACTTTGGAGAAATACCAGGAAGGCGTTGAGCAGGCAGGGGAGGAGTGCTATGCCAAAGCGAAGACGAGGATGCTCAGGGTGTCAGCCTGGCCCGCGCTGTGGCTCATCTCTCTATAAAGCGCTTGTCAACTCTTAATTTTCACTCGTGAAAGGAATAGTTAAGTTAAAGCTAATGGAAGTATCAGAAATACCAAATAATATTGGTTCAGCCAATTTTTCTATAATCTCAAAGTGATCATTTTATAAGATATATGCATACTGTAGACTTCTGCTAGTTTATAATTAAAATAGTTTATGTAGATAAAATGAATAAATACAATTTGAAGACATGCATACTAGTTTCTAGAAGAATGAAATTAATTATTTAGAAATTTAGAAAATTAAGACATAGAATCATAAGATTTTTGCAGCCTGGAGGAATCATTCACACACGCTCCTGTCATGTTTAACCCCCAAACCATTTTTCTCTTTAATGTCTCTGACAATGGGCAGGGAGCTATTTACTATTTCTGACAGTTTCTATTTAAATATTTCCAGTGATAGAATGGCCTTTCTGCCTCAGTCCTTTGCCTTGTTTGATTACTTCAGATTTAGAACTGGGGGTTGAACTCAGGGCCTTGCACATGCCAGGCAAGCGCTGTACCACTGAGCTGCATCCTTGGCTGATTACTTCAAGTTTAATAACATTATTCCTAATATTCAGCTAGCTAGCTTAATGTATTTACTCAAGCATAGTGATTCTTATCCATGGATGGGAGCATAGTAGTTGTGAGTATAGTAGGCTCACTGTTAGGATTTGGTCAAATGCCACATGTCCCCCGCCATAGTGCCTGTTCCTTTCCCTCTTCCCAGAGATGCTGCGGTGTTCCTTGACCCCACATTTTCTGCTGTCAGGATAAAGGACCCACCCAGGTCGTTCAGCTACATACCATATTCTATGTGATTTTGCACATGCAGAGAGGGGGAGAGAGAGAATGTTAACTTACCATTATCATTAGTCTTCTCTGAACTTAGTCTAGTTTGTAAATGTTTGTCTTAAAATGTTGAACACAATGTCACAGATGACACTGGAGTGCAAAGGGATGTTTTCGGACCAGTTTTCTTTCTTTCCTTTGTTCTTTCTTTTTTATTTCTTCTTTCTTTCTTCTTCCTTTCTTTATTTCTTTCCTTCTTTTTTGCGAACAGGCTAAATAGTTCTCCTACAGTAGCTTTAGATTGTATTGGTATCTTAAGCAGTAATATTTCACTGAGGGCTCATATTGATCTCGAGGCCAAGTGAAATCCCCAGGTCTCTTTCACATAAACTGCTGTCAAGACTGGTCTCTCTAAGCTGTACTTATGAAATTGATATTTTGAACCTGAATTCTGGACTTAGTACACCTATTTCAGTTAAATTGGCTCTTTCTGTTTCAGGAATTTGATTTTGGCTTATTGAAATCATTTTAAATTTTGATTTGTTCATCTATTTTATCGAGCATTTGTTCTAAGCTTTGTGTAATGCTCATATTTTATGTTTACCTTGTGTAATCATTCAGGATGATATGAAGTTTTCTGCTTGGGTGGAGGGGAAGGTGTGGCACAGATTAGATACTGCTGCCTGGAGGAGTTAGACTGTGTTAGAGCTCAATGGGGATCCATTTATGCTCTGAGGCTGAGATTTTCTTGATTCAGAGAAACTATATAAAAGAATAGCCATTCATTCATTTATTGACAGATTCAGTGAATATTTACTGAGTTTCCATCAAATCTTTGGCAGTCATGGTAATTGCTTCTGTGAAGCTTTCAGTCTGGTTGAGTCGCTCTAGAATCTAGCTCACAACTTCTACATTGTATTGCCAGAAGGTTAGGTTCCCAATCATGTATTTACTCCATTTTTCATTAGGAATACAGAATAGGGATGTTTCTCTGGGGAATCGGTGTATGCCTATAACTTTGTTGATCATTTTCAATCTCATCTTCCTCTCCTTTTTCTCACATGTTCTCTGACTTCCTTCTCCATCTCCAAAAGTCTTCTTTCCAGTTTCCTTGAAATTCATCACATTTTTAATTTAGGGATATTATTTAGCTGTAAACAAGAATAAAATTACGTCATTTTCAGGAAAATAGATAAAACTCAAGATGGTTGTGCTAAGTTTACTCTTTTGGTAGCTTTAATATTTATGAAAGTTCAAAAACATCTACACTCATCATTTTTATCTACCTATCCATCCATAAGTTTGCAATACATATTTTTGAAGATTTTATATCAATTCCTCAAATTATAAATGTCAAAAATTCTGAAATAACTAAGTATGCTATCATATCTATTGCTTTAAATATACTTATGTGATATAGATTTAAGTACATTCAATGTAGCAACTCGATATAGACTTAAGTTCATTTACTGTAGCAATTCATTTATTCGGTCTTTGATGTAAGTTTATCCTAGGAAAACTCATTGATGTAATGATAACCTTTTGAATGTCCAAACATTTACCTTTCAGTATTCCACTAAGGCATTTGAAATTTATTTTCTCTCTCTTTCTCACGTTTTCTAGCCTTAAGAATTACATTATTATACTTTTTTCTTATGTGGACCAGTGGGTGAGGCCAGGTTAAAGAATCTCAACAAAGATACAGCAAAATATAGAAGAAAAAAAAAAAAAGAACTTTTGGCAAATATCCAAAATAAAGGGATCTGTTGGACTCAGAGAAGAGGCATCAAGATTTGGCCCCTGCAGCCCATTCTGGGGGTGGGAAGCTGAGCTAAAGAGTGGTGGTTTGAGTGAGATGAGTCAGAGGCAGAAGATTAAGTATGTTAGGTATCGTATGGTTTCTCTGATTTGGGAAACCCAGAATACAGGCGTTCTATAGAACCACATGGTGTGATAGTGGGAGTTAGTGCAGGTGGGGAGGGTGTGGGAGGGCCAGAAATGGGAAAGGATTGTAAAGCTGATGAGATATATATGTGCACAAAATACTCACGTTCATTGTAAACATTATGTATTGCATATGTATATTAACAAAAATGGTGGGAAAATAGTTACATTTAATTTGAATCAACTGAGCGAAGATTTATTAGGCACTGTGGCGAGCCCTGAGATACAGTGGAGAAAAAAGTAACACATTTTCTCTGCATATTGAACTTAGAATTAAATATGGCTGATTAGACAAGCAAATAAGCAATTATCATACAGTGTGATATGATATATGCTTTCACCGGACCCACATCCTATAACTTCATATCATAGCATTCTGTAGCCTTTTGATATACAGCTGTATTGTCTAAAGCCCACTTACGGGAAGGGGACAGAGAAGGTAAGCTTTTGGTCACAGTGACATTTAAATTGAGAGCAAAAAAAATGAGTGAGAGATAAACAGGTGATATAACAGATTAAGGATATTTTTGGCAAAAATGAATAGCTTCATGAAGGCTTGAAGGAAAGAGAGAACGTCGTCCATTGGAACAACTGGGAGACATTCCTCGGCAGTGGGGGCAGAGAGTGCGCGGCTGGGAGTTGCCTGTTGGGTCCATTTGGTCTCCCCATCAAGGTCAGCGTACCAAGTTGTCATTTGACACTTCCCCAGAAAGATACCACAAGAGGCAGGTTGCCATGTACTCAGTGTGCTACACCTTTGAGGGGGGCGCGTTGTCCCTTTTTTTCCTAAAGACTTAGCAAGTGTGGCTGCTGCTGCAGTTAGAGACATCTCTTGCGTTTTAAAGCACTGTACATTTCTTCTAACATTTCCTTTAAGATATTGGATATTTTTAAAACCTAACTTTATAAATTTGCCATTTGACTCAATCTTGCCAAGCTCTTAGACTCTGGTAACAAAAGATCATTTTTTATAAGCATTGCTTCTCTTTACCTTGTTGAAGTAAAACTTGTATAATTGTTCTATAGCAAAGGTAATCCGAATGCAATTAAAATAAATGATAGATATTGCTGTGCTGTACGTGCACATTAAATATTTCATTGTGAGTGCTGGGAACTCCGATTTTATACAGAGTGAAGTCAGTTAACTTCACAATTTGACTCTTTGAGAAGTGTTTGGAAGGGATAAGATCTTTTGCAACAATTTAAAAAAAGATATCGTGGAGGAGACTTAACAGTGTGGTGTGAGATATGACACAGCAACAAGGCTCTCAGGTAGTGGTGACTACCAAAGGGTCTCTCAAATTTGAATAAATGCTTAAGGCAGATGACTGAAGGGTTAATTATGTAAAGTTGGTGATGTTAGAAGGAAAATCTTATGTTCAGTTTAAACATCTGAGATTCTGTTCCCCGAAAGGTTACTTTCTCCGTGGTGTGATACTTTTAAAAAATCTTTGAAAGTCTGAGCCTGTATCAGAGTTGGCAGGGATTAAGGCTGTGTGGGGATGATGAGGGGTGAATAGCACAATTCCACCTGTGCTAGTGTTAAGGTAGCCCTATTTTAAATTGGGGAAATTTTTCTTTATATGTGACAATATTATACAAAGGATTAACAGTGATTAGATAAGATTTATTAAGTGCTTACTATATACTGAGCATTATGCCAAACACTATATTTGCATGTTTTCATTTAACTTGTACTGTGATTCTATGAGATATATACTATAGTCTCACTACTCTTGCTTCCTAGTGAGAAAACAAATACCCGTAGATCTAAGATCCACAACTAGCAGAGGATTAGTCTAGTATTTTCAAGTATTTCTGATGCTAAAGCCCATACTTACAGGTACACTATCTTTTCTCATCCAAATTTCAGCAGGAGTTATTAAGATGATGTAAAACCTCCCAGTCATTAGGTCAAAAGTGTACTGCTGAAAGTGGCCATTTTTTCTCTCTGAACCTCATATAGCTGAGGCAGCCTGTCATATGGGAAAAGTGCAAGGGATTTGCATTGAAACAGACTGGATTCAATCTATGCTGAGTTACTTAGAAGGCTTGTGACCTTGGGTAAGTTACTTAACCTCCCTGACAGTCAATTGCCAAATCTCTGAAATTAAAGCCATCTCTACTTTGCAAGGTTATTGTAAGGATTAAATACAACAAGCTAGGAAAAAAGTCTAATGGCTCGGTGTATTCTAGGTGCCCAATAATGGTGGCTGTTTCAGTAATTAAGTAGTCTGTAGTCTGATTAGGTTATTGACTTGTCAGATATTCTGGTGACAGGCACTTAACATCTCAATCCATAGCCAGGGTCGGAGGCAGCAATTACAGGTGAATCTTTAGGTAGGTCTAGCTCAATGGGTGGCTTCCAAACTTCCCTACTCTGATTCCTTTAGTCAGTGGCTTAGTTTAAATATAGGCAATGTAAATTGATATTTGTGAATTGTGACATTAACTTAAACTCAATTAAAGCACCACGACACATTACTGAACTCCTCTGCCTGCTGCAAATGTACACTACTCACTAGATGCTACTTTTCATGGCTTTGTTTCAAAGTGACACATTCCACACACAGCTAAGGGAGATATGATAAAAAATTATTTATTTGTATATTCAGAGAAAAAAGAGTATTCTTAATTTAAACTCCATTCACAATACACAATTTTTTTCTAGTAAAACTTCTTGCTGCATTTATAATGTAAATTATTTGCTGGAAACTTGAACTGCAGAGAGACTGAGCTCAACTTCTTTGAATTTAATAGCAGTATACTCACTTATTTTCATCCTTTTGTCAGGAAAAGTAAATCCTTCAGTATAGTGCATTTCTCACATAGGCAGGATTTCTTGGTTATTTGTGTCTCAATGTTGAGTTTCCATCTCCCTGCTTTTCATCAGAAGCAATTACAAAGCCACAATCATGACAATAATGAGCACAAATACGTGGCTCACCATGTTTGCCTTATGACTCTTCAGTCCATTCAAATAAAGCTCCGGGGTTAATTTCTTCACATCTAATTTATATTTGTTTTCCCTTTGGCCTTACACATGTTGAGAATCAGTATTGTCACACAGCTGTGTTCTGCATGTCCTCTGAGGTTTGAATAAGGTGAATAAAACAAAAGAAGGAGGAAAAGAGCCCAGGGGAAAGGTCCCACAGAAAAGAATTTCAAGGTGATTCACGCAGCTGGGCCCCAGAGGAATAGCCTGGCTCCCACCTGTATAAACAATGACAATTGTTTGGAAAGTGTCACCAAGTCAAGGATACCTAGGAAAGAGGGCGAGGAATGTTTCATTTATATCAGTCAGTAATGAGGCTTGGAAGAGTGAAATTACCCTCATCCATTTTAAATAGTCCTAAAAAATAAAAGTATCTCATTTTTCAGCTAGGATTTTATGTTCATAAACAAGGATTTTACATTCAGAAACATAAAATCTATCATCCAACCCTGAAAACCGTTGCAAGGCTTGAAGGAGATAATGCATTTGGGTACCTTGTGTAGTGCCTGGCTGACAGCATGTTCAAAAAAGGCTCAGAATCTCACTAATGGGAGCATCTCATGGGTGCAGCATTAGGCTAAAAGGGTTATCAAGAATGTTAGAATATGGACTTGGTTTCTAAAGCTTATAAATCGAGGGAGACAGGACTCACAAATAAAAGAGAAGCAGCAATGTGAGCCAGTCTAGAAAAGTGTCGGAGGAAGGATGTACGCGATGAAGAAGTCAACTGCCATTTGCTAGGCATCCACAGGTGCCACTTATATCTAACAGAAAGCACACAGCTTGGCACTACAGTCATTCCTAGTTTGTTCATGGGCAGAAGTGGTAGAACAACTTTGCCTTACACAGACATGCAGGTTAGGTAAGTGATAAATCTATGTTTATGCCTCCTATTCCAAACTGTATTCTCTCTAGGTTATGCCCAATCTTTTTCCTGGGGACAAACAGGTAGGTAGCTCCTACAACCTTCTCCATCATCCATTATTTGCAAACTTGTTCAATTCTTAACATAGGGCATATTATTAGAGTGGTGTAGTGTAGGTCATGGCGTATGTTTACTACAAGCTTCAGTTTCGTCTTCTCTCTCTAGCCACCAACTGTGTTACCCTGTGTACTTTAATTAGCCTCTCTGTATCTGAGAAGCAAAATAATTGCTAAGTACAATGTATTTCCAAAGTTTAACATACTATAAATATAGGTTTTAGTGATGATGATTTTTATTTTTTTAATCCACTTAGATTCCTCTGAGATAGTGACTATGGCTGTGTCACTTTTTTCCTCTCTATGCAGCATTATTTCCCTAAGTTGCTCAGGAGAAGGAGTCTATGTGTGCCACAGTGCTTAGAGAAGAATGAGAAAAAGAATCTGGGTAAGAAGCCTAGATAATGAAATAAGGGAATGGTATGCTAAAAAGCAGAAGGCTCAATAGTCTCTTCTCTCGGATTTTCAAACATGGAACCATTCCGTCCCCTATTCGTGGCACAAAAGCAAGTATAGTCCTGCTCAAAGAAACCGGCCCTTCAGAAATCGCAAACGCAGGCCCTGAGAGCAGGAGGCAGCCCTCACCTTCCTAGGGGAAATACATCTGAGAAAAGCTGTAAATGAATGTCAAAACGAAAGTAATCTCCTAGGGGAAAGTACTGGAATCCTAAACTTGGCTTTCCAACAGTCCTGCTCGCTTCCAGTTGCCTCCTCTAGTTGTGGCTCCGCCAGACAGACACAGGACTGAGAAATTTTCAGAGGAAACATCACACCTGAAGCAAAAATTAGGAAGAAATGGAGGTCATGACTTCATTGAAAATTTGTAAAAACGTGTACAATTATAAGTTCATTACACTGAGAGGCACAGCCCCCACTGAGGAACGATTAATCTGCGACTGGCATCCCGCTTTGCTCAGCTGAGTCTCCAGGGGGCCGTTGCTTCAGCAATCGGGCTATCTCCGCTGCCACTGTGCCTCTTCATTTGCCAGTATCCCAGAGTCTCATGTGTTGTGATTGTGAAACCAGCTACGTCTTTTATAAAGCTTGCCTGTTTGCTTATGTGGCTGGTAGGCGCTGGTGATTTAAGACTGGGAGTCCGTTTAACTGGGGTTCCTGCTTGCTGAATGCTTCTAGTAGTAACAGCCCTCTTAATTAGCTCTGTTACTCCTTGCCCTTAGCCCTGTGATCTGCCTTTGAAACTCTCCCAACTTTAGATGACTCAGAGTTTTAGAGGAGCATTTTCCTGGCAAGAAATTTCACTCAGGCTCAGTCCAGTTCTTCAAGCCTTACATCAGCACCTGCTCTGAACACGCCCTTTGTACTGAACCCCAGTGTTGCTGTAGAGAACTGTCTTAATGTATCACAATTATACAGAGTCTTGAGGTACATGACTTTGAGCAAGCTACAGAAAAAAATGCCTTGGTTCAAGAGTTTATACATGGACTTCCTGCTGGAAGAAAGTGCATATACGTCCATGGACTCTAAAGCGGCTGGTGTGCTGAGCTAAAGCAGTGAGAGGCTTACTGAACCGGAAATCATTGTGAGTTGGCTTAGGAAAAAAAACATTCCTCTGCCTGTGTGATGCAGTTAGGGCTAGCTTGACACAGCCTTAGAGAAGACATCGGTCCCATGTCATTCCCACGTGTGATTCTCTGACTACGGGAATTTGTATCATTTATTATTGGTGGGGGTTGTCCTTGGCTGACATGACAGAGACCAGTCCACCTTAATGCCAGCTCTTCCAGCATATTTGCCCATGATTCTTCATCCATGAATAGGTGGAGAGGAATTATTGTTTTGTAATAAGATGAATAAGGGAAGACTATAGATGAAATGCTTTATTTGGAACTTCATGACGGGAACAGGAAAAAAAAAAGCATTTTCAGGTTGGTAAGACCCACACTAATCCATTCAGGTTCAGGGTCCATGCCTTGCTTGTATTCTTGGTCCCTCTCATTAGATATTGGGAGCACAAGCTAAGTATAAGGGCCCTTCCTAATGTTTTGCAATTCTTCCTTTACCGCCTTTACATCAATATGTATGTATGATGAATCTGATACAACGTTTATATACTTTGGCAAAGTCATATCTCTTGGCCTCCATTCCCTACTCAGCCCACTGATGCACACTGATAGTGTCATGTTATGTTTGGAGGAACAAAAAAATCTTGGTTCTTGCCCACACGTATAATGAACAAAATAGAAAAAAACCTATTTATGGGAGCAGGAGTCAGATTGTGGCATTTTGAAGGATTAAATAGTGAATAGAAAAGTAGAGAAGTAACTGTTGTCTGCTTCTTCAGTATGTGGAATTGTGGACCAAGAACAGTGGGCAGGATTATTGGGTGTGTGTATGGTAATCAATCAGTGGCTTAGTTTGGCGACTATCCTTTTTCAGAGCACCAAACCTATTTGTATAATTTGTACATGCAGTGGCAAATAAGAGAACAGAGAAAGTTTGTAGGTGCATTGATTAAAGGTTGAAGAATTCAAGGTAAATTTTGTAGAATTGTCTTTTGTGAAGCAATAGATTTGAGAGCATTGGTCCAAAAGGCTATTGACCTATTGGATTATAAACTTGAGGTGGGAAGGAAGAAAATGGAGCCAGCAGTGGGCCCACAGGCTGACAAAACCGAAAATTTCAGGTTTGGGGAACTCAGTGAAGGTGAAGAGAGGAAAAGAGGGTGCAATGGATTAGGTTTACCAAACGAGATGCGATGGTTGTAAAAAGCCTTACTGGCATTTAGGCCTCCCAAAGTGGAGCAGTTCTAGTGGGAGAAGTCCAGCACATAGGCCTGAGATAAATTTCTAAAATGAAATGTAGGAAATGAAGTAGAAAAATCCTTAGAGTAAAAGAGATCAAGGAATTGTACCTTATAGAACTAAGCTTGAAGCATGACTAAGGCATGCAGGTTAATATTTGCATTTAAACTAGAGAGACTGAGAGAGTGTGCTGCCTAGGACCTGGGAGAACATGGTGAGTGGTGGAGGTCAACTGAAGGTCATGATGAATAACGATAGGGAAATGTATATCCTGCCTATCTTGGTGGTGCAGGTCTGTAATTTCAGCACTGTGGGAGGCTGAGGCAGGAGGATCATAAATTTAAGTCAAGCCCAGACAATGTAACAAGTTAGCCAAGCCTGTCTCAAAATCAAAAATAGAAAATTGGCTGAGAATAGTAGCTCAATGTGGAGACTCTGGGCTGGATCTCCAGTACCAAAAAAGGAAAGGAAAAGAAAAAAAAAAACAAAAGAAAAGAATACATCTAGATTCTCAGCAAGAGGTCTTCTGTAACAGTGGGCAAGAGAACTGTAAGGTTAGGGCAATTAATTGTTAAAATACTTTGGCCCTTCTAATGCCCAGAACAAAACTTCCAAATTAAGCCACTGTGCGGTAGGGAAGTGATTTGGTGGTTTATGGGAGCCTCCTTCTAAAAACCCTGCGTTCAACACTCAGGCTATAAACCAAAAGCATTCATCACCATTGCAACGCTATATATCTAGTATTAGAGCCCAGTGATTTGCAGTGGTTCTTCATGTTGATCCTGTGGGACTGGGAGTTCCATCATTCCCATTTGCAAACAAAGAGAACAATGGTTCTGTGGTCAGAGGTAAAGTAAAGCTATTGATTGAAACTTCTTTAATTGGCTATCACTTTCTAATTGGCAGATGATATACAGGATGTTTGAAAGTCCCAGGAGCGTTCCCAGGAATCCAGGCTGCACGGCAATGATACATGATAATGTGAGTAACCTCTTTTTTTCCTAAAGGCCATCATTGGTTAACTCCACAGGATTAGGTGAGCTTTCATCTTTTGGGTTCAGTTAAGGACTTTGTGACACTCGCACCATCAGAGATTTTGATCCTTAGAACACAATTTAAATACAGTTTATATTTAATTTTAACTCATTTATAGACAGAGATGCTCTGAATTGAGGTATTTAGGTGACATGCATTTGTATTATACATACATATATGTATGCATGTATGTATAATAGCATTATCCCTCCTGTGTTCTATTATCTTCAAAAATATCATATTGCCTTATTGAATTTATCACCATTGCGCTATGTAGTCAAGGTAAAGATTTTCATTTCCACAGTTCACATGGATCTTATAAGGAGTCATGGATTTGGTACTGTTAGAAAAAACTATTTAGAAACTACAGAGCTATGGAAAGTAAGCAAAAATAGTGTGTTGAGTTTCTTAAAAGTGTGTGTAGACTTCCGGGATGCAGTGTTTCCTCTGGGGACTTTCTGTAGCCAGGTATAACTGAAGATATTCTCTTCTTCTCAGAGAGTGGGCATTGTATCAGTCTGTTTCCCAGAATTTCTTTTCATATATATATATATATATATATATATATATATATATATACACACCCACATACACACATGCACACACATATGCTGAAATATATATGCGAGTGTGTGTGTGTGTGTGTGTGTGTGTGTGTGTGTATGTATGTGTGTGCATGTATCAGGGATGCTGGTTATAAATGCCAGGAATGTTAGGAGTTGAGGTACTTAGTTGACATGTATTTTTATTATATATATGTATATGTATATGTATATGTATATGTGTATATGTGTGCATATACATTGCATTAGCATTACAATCCATTCCCCTCCTCTTCTTTGGCCCTCACGCACCCTCCCCAACTCCCCCTAACTCCCGCTATTACACTCATTGGCTGTATAGAATGCCTGTA
Organism: Ctenodactylus gundi; assembly: GCA_004027205.1. Classification (NCBI taxonomy): domain Eukaryota; kingdom Metazoa; phylum Chordata; class Mammalia; order Rodentia; family Ctenodactylidae; genus Ctenodactylus; species Ctenodactylus gundi. The sequence continues at coordinate 31,349 of PVKB01006383.1, read as the reverse complement.
TTCTGGATTTGTCATAATAGAGAAATGATGCAGTATTTAACCTTCTGCATTTGACTCACTTTACTAAATATGAATTTTCTTATTTCTATTTTTTTGTTGTTCTTTAGATCAGAAAAAACAAATCATCGACATTTGACCACCTCACCTATAGGCAAATGACTCCGACTCAAAGTTTTAATAAGTGGGCAGGTATTAAAAAAAAAGCTCCAAGTTAGCTTCAAGATGGGAGAGTGTGCTTTGGTACTGCCTCTCCTTAGAGCAGGTGCTGTCTTGCAATGTGATCTGGTCAAAGACGAATGTGGCTGCTCCTCATCGTTGTGATTTCTAGTGATAGAAATTGCTTAGAGTTCAGGCTTTGCCTGCACTCAGGCAGTATATAGTTCTGCTTGACAATTGCATGTGAAGCCTTTAATATTTCGGAGAACTTTGGAGTTGGACAGAGGCAGCAAATTCCATTAAATCACATCTTAGTTCATTTTTCTTTTCAGTCTCTTATATTCAACGCCCCAGCTGGTGTGGGATTCTACCTGATTTGATTGTCCAGTTATTTTTCTCTTTAGGCAGCAGTGCTTCTTCACGCGCCCTCTGAGGATTCTACTCCTTAGTTTCCTCATTGAGTTCTCAGTGGAGCCTGTGACAGATGCCCACAAAAGCCCTCAGGCAGGAAGAGGTGAGGTACTTCTTCACACCTCTCTGGGGTTTCACATTTGGACACAGGAGCTGCCTTGAATACCTGTGCCCTGTCTTTTCCTACATCAGCCCCATAGAACTAGATATCATGGTTCATAGCATATTTCTCCTGAATTTTCCTTATTGGAAAGTTACTTAGAAGTGACCGACTTCCCCTCCTCAAGTAGATTGGATGAGTGCTAGAAAAAACAGTTCAAATAGGAGTTTCACTGACATCCCATTGCAGAAATGCTTTCAGGTTTAGTAATTCACTACTCATTGTACTAGCCTTCCAAGAGGGTGACCCAGACTGCAACTATCTCAGGGAACTTTGAATGAAAGACAAAGGAAAAGAGGGGACCGGGGTGGGAGGGTGGTGAAGGGAGGGAAGAGAGGGCAGGGGGAGGGACAAAAAGAGAGCGGGAAAGCCCTTGTCACTTTGACAAGGAAAGTATGTGCACAAAATGCTCAACTCCATTGTAAAGCTTAAATTCTGCACTTGTACGTATCAATAAAATGGGGAAAAAAAGAGGGTGACCCATGAGCTGGATGGATATAGCAATGGAGAATCTTGTGCTACTTGTGGGCAGAAGTCTGCTGGATTTCCCTGGGGCATAATTGCTCGGCCTGAGTAATTGTTACTAAGTTCCCTTTAGGGAGGGCAGAAGCAACCTGGGGTATCTAGATGTTGATGGGGCCCTTGGAGGTGGACGGACTGAGTCAGAGTGTATGCTTCTTATACTTAATCCATCAGCAACTCTGAGGCTTAATGAGTCTTGAGATTTTTGGATTTATAATTCAAACCCTTCACCAACATGGAAGCAAATGCAAGAAATGTTGAATTTGGCCATTAATTCTCAATTCAAAGCAACCCGACTTCTTCAGATTCTACACTATTGCTTTCTGTACCTTTTAGCTTATCAAAGAAAACTACTGACTTTTTGTTTTCTCTGTCTTGTTCCCCATATAAATCCTCCATTTCATTAGATCCATGAGAAGTTTCACTTCTCTCCTGCAACATTCTCAAAAATATTTTCTCCTAAATTTACCCTTCTTGATTAAAATGAATACGGAATATTTTAAATATGGTACTAATTTTAAAAAGTATTTTCTTTGACAAACTGAAGTTTTTCTCAGCTTTACATGTACTAGAATTATTGTACAAGTTTTCCAAAAGCTATAAAATTTAGTGCAATTTTTTCCTCTATCTTTTCTGACTTTTGATTTCTCTTTTCTTCTTGTGTTGTTTCTCCACCCCAGCTTGCACCACACTCTGATGTTTTACAGTCTGAATCTCGTTTATTTCTATCCTTGTCTAGATTCTTTTTCTTTTTTTCTGTCAAAAAGACTAACTTTCTTGACCAGGTTCTGAAGTAGCAAAGATGTAAAGCAAATTATATGTATCTTTTACCTAAATTTTGCTAGTTTCTTGATCCTGAAGTTTTTAAATTTCTTTCTTTCTAAATGTCTGCCATTTTCCATTGGTGATTTTTGGAGTGCCATTATTATTATTATTGCTGCTGTTGTTATTATTTAAGACAAGTTCTCCTGAATTCACTATGAAGCCTAGGCTGGCCTCGAATTCATGGCAATCCTGCAGCCTCAGCCTCCCAGATACTGGATTACAGGCATGTGCCACCACATCTGGCTTGGCGTGCCTTTATTTATTTATGTATTTATTTATTTTTGAGACAGGGTCTACATCTGTAGCCTAGACTGGTCCTGAACTCATTATGGAGCCCAGGCTGGTTTTGGACTTGGCAATCCTCCTGCCCGAGCATCCCTAGTGTCGGGATTTATAGGCACGGACCATCACGCCCAGCTTTATGTGGTGCTGGGGAATTGAACCCAGGGCCTCATGCTCGCTAGTCAAGCGCTTTTAACCACCCCCTATTTTGTGACACCTTTTCTGTGAGGGGATTTTGATTGCACCGTCGCCCTCTTTTTTGGAGTCTTTACGTTGCTTCACATTTCTTTGCTTTTTTTTTCTTTTCTTTTTCTCTTTCTTCTTTTCCTTAGCAGGAAATCTGAACAGGACACCAAACCTAAAAATTCACAGGCTTTTCTCATCTCTTCATGTCTTTAATCTTTACCCCATGTTACTAGGAAATCTAAGCCTTTCTCACATAGACACGAGGCTGGCTCAAACTGAAATGTCTTTGCTAGAGAGGGAGGGAATGAGCAACTTCTTAAATGTAGCCCTGGTAAGTCTCGCTCTTTTATGAGTGACTCTTTCATGAGTTTAGATAACCTTTCACGTATCCCAAAGTGGGAGTGTACTAAAGAGAAATCATCTGCCTTCAGCAGTGAGAGATTACCTCAGAGAGCAAAAAGGAGAAACTTTTCATTTTAATCTACAGATAGTGGTTTTAAAATTTGTTTTGGATTCTGGAGGACTGGTTTTCAGATATGATACAATATCTTGTAATAAGACTGAAGAGCCTTATGGTTAAAAGTATGTGGATTCCAGAGTCGTCATATGTCTATATTTAAATTTCCACTTTGTAGTTTTCTAGTTGTATGACCTTAGGCAAGTGAGTCAGATATCTTCTCTGAGTCTCGGTTTCCTAATCTGCAAAATGGGAATTAAGTGTAGTATTTCATGTCATTTGTTTGAGAAGTGAAAGGGTGAAAATACGTAAGTGTGTGTATGTGTGGCAGGTAAATACTCTACATATTACATGTCATATTTGCCATAATTCTACAGATTTCTCATATAGATAACAGTAAAATTTAATGCAATTAAAGGATTCAAATTTGTAAATGAATTATAATTTATATGTCAGTAAGTGTATCTTTATTTAGATATCTGTCTTTGATTTCACTTGGAGACTGAATTGAATCCGTCTATGTATTTGCCACCTATCTATTTATCTGTTGATTATTAACATCATCACCTATCTGAAAATATTCTCTTCTCATATTGTGGCATAGTAACTCTGTAATTTTGATGTGTGCAGATATGAGGTGGAGCCTGGGATTCTACATTTCTGAGCAAAATTCCACGTTACTCGATGTAGCTCTTTGAAAGATCATACTCAGTGTGGCGAAGGTGTAATGGATCACAGCGGTGCCCTCACCCATATTTCTTACATTTTTTGACATTCGGTACTATACATAGGAGACTACTTAGTGCAAATACCTTCAACTCTCAGCCTGAGGATTTTTCCCCCACGGGAGCACTTGTCCTAGATGCAACGCAAGCCTGAAGTGCTGGAGAATTAATGGCCTTTGAAGCAGCCCTTAGTCAGTTTCTGGAGGAAATTTCTTTTTGATAAAAGTTCTGGATTCCTCATTCCTCAGTTGTGGTAAATTTTTTAGAGTTACTCGCTAGGACTGAGCTCCTGTTACCATCTTGCGTTGGCCGATTTCCCTTACTTGCCTCACTTTCCCATTTTTCTAAGTTTCCTGGGATTTGCTGCCAAAAGCTTGCTGCAGTTGCGTTTTATCTCAGGATCTGCTCCCAGGGGTCCTCAAATAAGAACCTCGCTAAATGCAGTTTTATTTTGTTAGCTCTTTTGAAAGATAGACCTTCTACCTTAGATGCCACAGTACTTGGCTTTATAGGACAAATTGTGTTAGTCGATGATTCGTAGATTTGACCTTCTAATGTCTGAAGACAAGGAAGGCACCAGTTGAAGGAATATAAGGAATCTGTGAATTGGTGTTTACTTCCTATGGCCACTCTTCCCAAACATCCTAATACTGGCTTTCAGTATTTGGTGCAAGTCTAATCACCATCGGTATATCAGTTCAGGGAGAATTGTTTGGAAAGTATGTTTAAATGAAAGGGAATGGTTAGCTTGATGTGTTTAAATTCAGTGTGCTTTATGTGACGAGAATACTCATGAATAGAATACATCGCACACATTAGAAAAATAAAATATTAAATGAGTAGTTAAGTGTAACCCTCGGCCAGATGGACTGTCACTCACAAAGGTGACTTTTGCACTAAAAATCTCGTGTGAGTCCCAATTTAGAACTCAACTGTCACTAAAGTCACTAACAGTGCAACTACATTGCATCTTCTCAGAACAGCTTTTTTCGTCTGATGGGAGTTTGGTAATTAGACATTAAGGTTTTACAGAGTTACTCTTCTACTTTGCCCGTATTGGGAGCTTGCTGAGAGTTTTCCAATGTGGTGAGGTTGAGAACAGTAGCTTACCATGCTTTGGATACGCAGCTAGACATTTTTTTCTTAACCAACAGCTATCTAGAAAGATAAGTAGCAACTGCAAGTTTTTCTTACTACAATACTAATGTTGTCAAATTCTATAGTTCCCTTAAACACTCTTTATGACAAAGCTGCAGTAATCCTGTAGTCATAACAGTATAACTTGGTAGCATAATTTCCACCTTTTTACAAAATACTGTCCTCTCATCATATCTTATCTAAAATATTTTTATATTTTAAACGTCCAATCAAAGTTCATGAATCATGTGTTAACCGGAGATGTGTCTTAGTCTGTGCTTTATAACAAAACATACAGACTGGATAGATAACAAACTACAGAATTTTATTCTCACAATTCTGGTGGCTGGAAAGTGCAAGATCAAGGTAGTGGCAGACGCGGTGTCTGGCGCAAGCCTGGTTTCTGGCTTTTGATGGTGCCTCCTTGCTGTGTTCTCATATGTGGAAGGAACAAGAGAGCTCCAAGGGGACTCTTTTATAAGGGCACTAATCCCATTTTGAGGGCTCTGACTTAATGCCCTAATCACCTTTGAAAGGTCCTGCTATGGTTTGGATCTTGATTGTCCCCCCAAAGACTCATGTATTTGGAACTTTACATTATTGGGAGGTAGTTCCTCTCTGTACGAGGCAGATGCTTGTGGTTTGACCTGGAAAGATTGTGCCAACTTGTTGTGATTAGGAGCTCCCAGGGCAGAGCTTTCAGTTGTGTGTTGTGAACTTGTGGGCCAGAAAGTGAGGGAGGAGTACCCACCCTGGTGGGGGGAGGGGATTGGTAGACTGAAGTAATTAAAGGAAGGAAGAAGAAACATTGTTACAGGGGAAGGCTCTGGCCTTGTCTGAGTCTGCAGACTTGACTTTACTCTTGCTTCTCCTGGCTTCTGTCTGCAATGGGGTAAGCAACTCTCCAGGCTCTGTCTCTGCCATGCGACTTCACCTTTGCTAACTACTCCATGAACGGACTGTGTGAGACCTTCTGAAACTGTGAGCTCAACAAATCTTTCTTCCCTTAAATTATGGATGTTGGGTATATTGTCTGAGCAATAAATAAGTAACAAACACATGGACCATCAGTATAAAAACTATCACTTTGAGTATTAAAACTTCACTATGATTTTTAGAGGGGCATAGCATTTAGACTGTAGCAAAATAAACGATCAATTTGAAAAAAATCACTTAGTTTCCCGCTCTGCATACCGCCAAAGTAAATGAAAACTCGAGGATAGCAAGACTCAGGAGACGTCAGAGACAAAGCCAAGAGCCTCACTTAGGCTCGGGTTTTGGCTTCTTTTCTGCTTGTTACAGTTGTTATAATCTAATTTCATGCAGATCTGGTTCCCAAAACCCTACTAACCTTAATGAGAGTCTCTTCCTAAACTTACTCTCACTTTCTCACTCTCAGTCTCTGTGGTGACTGTCAATTTTCTGTTCAAAAGCAAGTAAGGGATAATTATTGGTTGTGGGTCTAAAAGAATTGCCTTAAAGTTGGGTGTAGGAATATGTTCTTTTTACTTAGATCAAATATTACAAATCAATTAATTTTTAAGAAGTATTCTGCAGACATTTTATTCAAACAAAAAGAAATATTCTTCTTACTATTATCTATTTTTTTTACTGTAATACCGTGGGGAAGGGCTTTCCTAAGCCACCTCTTTAGTGATCTCATGATCAATCTCAGGCCTTGATTAGTTAGTTTGCCAGAAAATACTTTTCAGTGCAGATCCAGTGTGTGGATGAACAAGGTTGTGAGTCCATTGATTTCTGGTTCCTGTGAAGTCTGCTGCTGCTGTTTGTTGAGTGATTGTGTTAAAACCCTACTAGGCATAGATCCTTTCATTCTCTCTTTTCAACAGTTTTGGCTTTTTGGTTAAAAGGAAAAACTTTCAAAAGACCATTTACAGTCTCTGTTTCTTGTATTCTCAACATGGCCTGCTGTTAAGCTTTTCATAAAAGTATACACATTTTCAAAACACCATATAAAAGCTTCTTCTCGGTCTATGTGCAGGTTTTCCCTACATTACCAACTCCAGAATTTGAAAACTCTTTTGTGAATGAAAACAAGATTCATTTTTTCATTGATTTTTTAGGACGTGCTCCACAGTGCCTGATGCTTTAAGGAGAGTGGCTACCCAATTGCCTTGTGACCTAGGGAGTGTCTTCCATTTGTTTGAAATACCAATATAGAATATATCTTTCCATCAGTATATTACAGACAATGTTTCTTCCAAAACCAATGACACTGTTAACCAAGAGTTGTAAAATCCTCACTTTTTAGGTCTTCATGATATGCATAGATTTCAATGGAAGGATTATGTGATAATTATGATTTAAACTTGCATTTAGTATCAACCAGTGATACAGAAATTTTGTACAGTGCTAGGCAATGGTTTTGGTAGATTAAAAAAATTAATTAAAGTTCTTGAGAACATATTATTAAAAGACCAATTTATTGAACGCATAGTTGGAACTTAACAACTCCTCGGTGAAATGCCAGAACTTTCTTGGTAGTTTGAAAATCTCGTCGCTGAGTACAGTGATGCATGCCTGTAATCCCGCACCCTGGGTGGCTGAAGCAGGAGAATCAAAAGTTGAGCCCACTCTGGGCAATTTAGTGACTTAGGGAAACCCTGTCTAAAAATAAATAAATAAATAAATAAATAAATAAATAAATAAAAAGTGAAAGTTGTGGGGGGATTTAGCTCAGTGCAAAGACCTTGGCTTCAATCCGTAGTACTACCTTCACCAAATCTCGTTGAATAAACTCCATTTTTCATACCTCTCCTAGTACTTACAGATCCAGATTTGTTACCGGACACATTTTGAAGATTATCCCAATGCCTTGACATGCCTTTTGTAAGTACAATAACCAAAAGAAAAAAACTACAGAAACGAAAATGAAATCACAAAAATCTTTTTTTTTTTTTTTTTTTTTTGGTACCATAGTCCATTAATCCTTGTAGGTCACTGCTGCTTTCTCCAATAAGAAACTATTGACTGGATATGGTGCAAAGGATAAAAACAACAATGAAATTTAGAAAAAAAGTGTGGCCAGAGATGCTGAGTGAAAGCTTACCTCGTTAGAAGGCTGGCAATAAATAATGTGTTCTTTATTTTTGTCAGACTGAAGAGGACATCAAAGAATGGCTTGCTTTGGGGCAGTGACCCTGTGTGAGTTCCTGAATAAGTGTGTCATGTTGATAATTTGCTATCATTTTACTTACATCATGGATTTGTCAAAATTCAGTCATTTTACTGTTCCTAGATTCAAATAAATCACATATACAACAAACATGCTTTTTGAAAGGTAGGATGCGCTTAGTAATGCAAATAGGTTCAACCCAGGCAAAGATCTTCATTCTTATAGTAGCCAAACAGATGTGCTACCTACTTAATATTTTCTTTGCTCATTTGTGCTCTTCTGGCCCGGTCAGGGTCTGGTAAATGATGTGAATGATTAACCTTTAACATTTTCATGGAATCTTGTCAGCAATGCAATAAAGACTTCTCTGCTGCAAAAAGTGAGTCAACAACTGTAAATGCTTTCTTGGAGGTTCAGTATGCCATAAAAATATAGAAAAGAATAAGTTAGAAACAAAAGACAATGACAGAAATATTAACAAAATTCAAAATACCTAAAAACGACTATGCAAACATTCTATATTTTTTCTATTTTGAAATGAAGAGAGGATATGGGAAGCAGGAGTGAACGTGATTAACAACTGAAGGATGGCGGACAAGTACCATTATTCGCATTTTCTGTGTTGTGGGAATGAGAAAATCTTTGTAAAATTAAACAGCAATCATTCTGAAAAAAAATGTTGTAACCAAATTTTCCCCCATGCATTTCATGAAATAAAGGAAGGCATTTATGTTTCCAGACATATCAACAATTTCTTTCCACTTTTAATAAGTTTTCCTTACGGAAATTAAATTCTATGAATGGGTACATTAACGGGGCTTAACTTATGAAGGTTATTAATCTTCATGACTCAAGGTAGTCAATTTATCCTTTAAGTGGTTAAATTGAAATGTTTTTCCAGTGGACTCAGTCCTTTCTATTAGTATTTCTGTCCTTTAGGGAGTTGAAATGGTAGGTCCCCTGCTACCTTTTCTTTATAGCATTACTCACAGTTTGAATTATATACTTTGTGTTTATTTCCCATGTCTACTACACGGTTAGTTCTGTGACTTACGAGCACATCACTATGGTTCACTGCTGATTCCCCAGAGCACAGTGGGTGCTTGATAAGTATTCATTGCCAGATTGAAGGAATGATTGAGTGACCACTACATATGATGGCATAAGACGACACGGCATTTGGCTGCAGTAAAAGGTGCCAGTTTCTTTATCACTTTGTAGGCACACCTGCTCAAAATATTCTGAAATCTTTTAGTAAGAAGTACCAAAGTACTTAACACCCACACAAATACATGTTAGCATTAATAAAGTATGGTGATGGAGCTGTCATCACACCTCTTACAATCGTATTTTCACCTGTCTTGTGTGTTGGCACCCGGAGGCTGGAAGGCAGTGTTCGCCAATGAAGAAAACCTGTCAGCAACAAGCTTGCTTAGGAAAATCTGTTTTGCACCTTTAAAAATATTTTAAAAGGAGACACACATCTGCACTTGTTCATTCAGCTGTAATTCTCTTTCACTGGGCTAGGTTCAACAAAAGGGTAACAGGGATTTTTTTTTTTTTTTTGGTTCTTTAAATTTCAGTGATTAAACAACCTCTTCTATTGTCTGCCTTCAAGTCTTAACAAACATTGTAGCTACAGCCATAATTACTGGATTTGCTTTATTTTGCTGAACCGTTTTTTTTATTGAAGAATGCCAAGCACAGGCAAGATTACACACAAATATTGAATTTCAATAAAATAACTCCAGAATTTACTAGACAAAAAAAAAAACATTAATAATGAAAAACAAAACAACTAATTTTCCCCTTGGCATTTGCATATTGCCGCTCACATTCTCAACCTAAAATCATGCCAAAGTTATTACTGTTTCACACGTGTTAACAGGAGAGCTATTGATATCTCAATGAAGGACTCTAATGATCCACTCTCCTATTTTGTTACAAGGAAAGTTAAGAGCATTTTGTTGTATATAGTCACTCTCTCATACTTTCCTTCTCCTATTTTTATTTCCACATGCCAAAAATATGTCCCCAACTACTCTGATATCAACCAGAATGGTACTGGCACACATGTGCAAGGACAGTGGCCTCAGTTTTTCCCTTTACCTTAGCATTCTAAGATTTTCTTTGAGGCTACTGATGGCATAGGACTCATTCTCCTTTGTCTATACATGGTCCTTGAGCCTTCAAGGTTGAACACTTCTGTAGATTTGGGAAACGGGTAACAGCTGATAGCAACCATAGTTGCCAGAGCACTTCATACATATCATGTAAAGGCCAAGTCAAGTCATGAGATAGCTACTGTCATTGTCTCTGTTTGTAGATGAGAAAATAAGAAAATTGATTTGCTCGAGGTTTCATCCAACAAATGTTGGAACCAAAATTCAAATTTCAATTCATTGCTAAAGCTTGTGCACTAACCACCAAAATATACTGCAAACATGACTCAGAAATACTGGCTAGGAGGATGTCTTTGGAATAGCTACACAAGGAACTTACAAATATTGCTTTTTAAAGAGGAAGACCTTTCATCTCTAGATGCATGCCCTTATGGATGTTGTTCAGCTCCATAAACATATGGATTTAGTTTATGACTTGACACTCTAATTCAGCCAAGAATCTTATCTTTCTTCTTAACTGCATAATAGTTTATTCATCAACCACTGAAGGAAGAATCATGTAGTATGTCTTTTATTAGTTTATTACTATATACTATTGAGTTGTGGTGAAGAATGCAAATTTTTGGTATTGCTTTTGGATATATAAACAAGTACTTGACTGCACAAATGCCTGTTGCAGAGTCCTGTGAAAGACTGCTACTCATTATGCATACCTAAAGTTAAAAAGTTTATGGATTATATGTTTATATGTTCATTTGTAGAAACAGTTATATGGTGCCAGGTAGCAAGAATAGATAGAAAAGGCAGTAATAGAACTAGTTTTCGAAAACCAGCTAAAAACACACAAGAAATATTGATCAACTTTTAAAAAATACCTTGATACCATCAGAGCATTAAGGTAGAGAGAACACTCAGAAGAAGGGTTCAAGTTTGAGGACCTAAGGCAGAAATGAGTTCTTGTTAGAAGACAAGAAATCACAATGATAGGAGGAGTTTGAAAAGGGAGAAATATTCTTTGAGAGGAGAGGAGATGAGGTGATAAGGAAGTACTGTATTAATTCTAAATTTAAGGGGGAAAGATGCTATAATGTTACTTTATAGCATATATTTTGCATTACTTTTTGCCTCTGTGAGTAGAGGAAACTATTTTATGCGTTTAACATGATTTTGTCCACATGCCTGTGTCTGTATCCTTGTTAGCCATAGCATTGACAGGGTATCGTTCTGTGTCCAGATTCGTCCTGAACTCACTATGTAGCTCCAGCTGGCCTCAAACTCATGGTGATTCCCCTGCTTCAGCCACCCAGGTGCTGGGATAACAGGCAGGTACCACCAAACCTGGTTTATGTGGTGCTTTACCCACCATGCTATTCCTCCATTCCCACACATTGATTTTTGGGAATGAATTCTTTGATCGTGGATAATATTCTTCTTATTGAAAACAACACTTTTTAATGAATTGTTCTATGAGATTTGGAAAGTGGTTAAGACAGGGCTATGTTTGGAAAAGGGTTTGTCTATTAACATAGCGACTGTGAGAAAGTTTGGGGCTCTTTAATTGTCGTGTACTCTTTTCAGTAATCCCATTCAAAAAAGAACTCCTCCTTTTCTTTTCTTTCCTCCACACCCCTGACCCTGTCCCGGTGTTATTGTGCTTATCTATCTATAAGCACTGAGAGAAGATTCGAGAAATGGGCAACGGGAAGGCAGAAAGGCAGACCACGCTGAGCCTACGGTGCTGGCAGGCAGCTGGAATGGCATTGATGGCTTTAGCACTACAGAAAAGCTCCAGTTTCTACCACTGTTTGAGGTTTTTTGGATGGTTGAAAAATAAAACTCAATCTGTCATGGAACTAACTGAATTCCTTTTAACTGCTTAATTCCACTCTCTGTGCAAACCAAATTTCTTTTAGTGAATTTACTGTTCATTCCAGATGTTAGTCATAAAAACAAATAATTTTCACTGGAGTGGAGGTTCATCCAGAATGTGGAAACAGTCTGATATAGTGCTGATGGGTCAGATTAGAGACCTTGATGTGCCTGGTATTTCATTATTGTAATGACAGAAATATATAACAAGTGATGTCTACAGTTGCTTGAGCCCATTGAATGAGAGGCCAAGAGCTCAGGGTTGTTTCATTTTACAGAGAGACTGATATTTAAAGCTCTTAGGTCCAAAGCTGACAGCCTGATGAATGCACTTTACTGGAATCCAGTGCTAGTGGTTCTCAGTTTGGTACTTCTGTAGCTCAGAGTTGAGGAAGGGTTGCAGATATGCTGAGGCTTTTCAGTGGAGAGACTGGTTTACAAAATTCAAATGCTCCCATTTGCACTCCAGCTTACTAAAAACAGAAACAAACTGTGCTTCCTGAATTATTACTGACTGGCTACTGAATGGCTGTCAGAAACAAACGGGAATGGTTCTAGTAGAACAAAGAAAAAAGTTACATATTAGGATATTGTGCTTTATGAAAAGCCATCTCAGATAATGCATGACATCAGGGAACCATATTTACCTTAATGTCTTTGAATTGTTTACCAGGATGTCCCAATTCACAGTTTAAAAAATACACTCATGCCTTGTTTTTTCAAAAATAGTTGATCTTGTAATGTCTTCCAAACATACCATGCTTTGTTTTTCCAAAATATTTGGAAGGATTGTAAGATAATTTTTGTGTGGGTGATTAAGAAAGCACCAGCAATAATCACAAAATGTTACCACATTGAGTTTGATCAAAGCTGTACTATTCTACCTGGTTTTTTTTTTTTTTTTTTGAGGATAAAGCTTAGAAATAATGCTCCTCCTGTGTTGGTATAACTGAAGGCCTTAGGCACCTGGGGGAGTGAGGGGGCTCTCTGCTCCTTTTGAAATTCTTGTTGATCCAAGAGCAATCAAATTCTACAACTATATTGGTCCCAGAAACAAAACACCTTTGGTGACTAGTCCGAATATGTGTCTCTCTTGAGGAAGTGGTTGTTCCCTTAGTATCTTCTATACCCAAGAAGCAGTTAACAAGTTGCTTTGAAACATATATGGTTGGTGGCATGTCATGGGTAGTATGATGATCACTCGATCTTGCTGATCTCTTCTGTTACTATCTACCAAAGAAATCTGTTTTCTTAGAGTACTTAAAATGATCTTATATTGCATTTTTATCATTTTAAATTTTTTCTTACCTTCTAAGCATTAATTCACTCAATGGGAAGGAACACTGTAGATTTTGGTCCCCAGAGTTTCTTTTTTACATGTAATGCAGTACACAGCACATAGTAGGTATGCAATAAATTTTTACAGAATGAATTATAAGCGAATGCTTTATAGCAAAGATGCCCTTAGGAGCTGCCTTTCTGTGGATCTTTAGACTATTTTCTATGGCCAAATCAACATTTACCTAAAACATCGGAATCATGGCTCATTTAGTTTATTCGTTGATTATATTATAAGCTAGTAAGACGTGCATTGAATATACTGAATAAAACATATATATCTAAATGGTAACAATGTGTTGATCTTTTTCTGAACATTGGTAACAATGAGTTGATCTTTTTCTGAACATTGACTTCAAGGTCACACAGAAAAGACATTATTTCTCCAGGTATCCAACATATCTTTGAACCCACTTATCTTCTGTATCTTGAGCACTCTGTTTCCTATCAAGAAAGTTGCTAAGTAATTTGTTCGGTTTATTAATTAATTATCTATCAGTGTTATGTTCTGGAAGTATTTTTAAAATGTTTTTCCGCATGCTGTTACCAAAGTCATCTGGCTAGATGACTGTCAGACTGTCATTTTTCTCAAAAAAATCACTTTGACTCCCTGCAGTCTGCAAAATAAAGCTTAAACTTATTAACATGGCTTATATGTTAGAAAATTTCATTTGTGCCTGCAAAGCTTCCTTCCACCTTTCTTTTCTTTTTGGTGCCCAAGTAGACTGATGCCACATCGGCTGTGGGAGTTGACTACCCTCCTCTGGCTTTCAGCTGGATTTGAACAATGGAAGCTTCAGCAAGAGGTTGTTGGAAAGTGCGATTGAGATATTTATTTGGATTCCTTCCCTTTCGGTTGCTATAGGTTGACTGTATTCTCTTACTGAACGCTGCAATTCCTGTTGGGCCTTTCCCATCAAATCTTAGGGGTGGTAACCACCTGTTATTTGAGCCAGATACTGTGTCCTTTGTTGCTTATCCTAATCCCTGCCCAATGCCTTTGCAATTAGTTTTTGTGCTGAGTCATTCTGAAATCACCAAGTATAACTATTAGCTGGCTGACTTTGACTGAGATGGTATAATGCCTGTTTCAATCTATTCTTTGTCTATCTTCTCTTGCCACTTCTCTTTCATCTTGCATCCTGAAAATTCCAAGTTACTCGCAGTTCCTGCAAAGTTAAAATGTGCCTCTGTATTTCTATATGTTGTAATTTCACTATGTGGGGTTCTTTTCCTTCCGTTAATCCACCAACGATTCTACAACTACATGAAAGAGTTCAAAGTTTCTTTGATGATCCTATTAAGATTAAATATAATTGATCCTTGACACCACTTATTATAATATACCTACTATTATGAATACGTATTTATGTCTTTCACCACTACTGGATGATGGATTGCTTGAGAACAAGAATTGTGCATGGTTCCTCCCTAAAACCCCAGAAAAGAACATGGTGTCTAGCAGTGTGTCAGTTAAAGATTACTAAGCAATGAAGGAGTACCTAAAATATAATAAAGCAAAATCTAAAAATAATGGAAGTGGAAACAAAGCTCCTGATGATGTGTCTTTCATATGATGTTTATTTGTATGTATGTACTGCAATTTTCTGCAGAGAGAGAGAGAAGGCTTATTTTTAGTCTACATGTTCCTTGTGACTATTTTGAATCTTGCACTGGAGCTTTCTTCTTTGACCATCAAAAATTAAAACAAAAGAATGAAATCTAAATTTTACTTTCTCATAAAATATTTCTTACTGCTTTGCTTCTGGAGAGCAAGCATAGCTCTTGCCTTTTGCTAAAGGTATCTAATTCAAGAACTGAAATGCATAAATCCATTCCACAAATTGAAAATGAATTGCTAACTTATTTCAACAGATACATCATATTGCACACATAATCTGATTGTATTATAACTACTCTTAATGTTGCCGTGAAGAAAATTATGCACAACTCACTGTGTGTTAGCACTGAAAGTGACTGTAAAATAACTTTCAGATTCCCCAAAGCCAGCTGTTTTTGAGGGCCATATACCTAGCACTTTGAAAACTTTAAGTTGTTATAGGAATATGGCAGAATGTACAGATATAAATTCAAAACTTACTGTTGTAACTCTAAGGCAGAAGGTAGGAAACAAGTCAAAAGTCAGGACAAGTACGGGATTGATTTCTCATGAAATGACACCCATTATGAGTAGGTCTGAGCACTCTTTGGTGTTAGGCATACGGCTCTGCCTGTGACCATGCCTACAGCATTTCTAGCTGAATCAAGAGTTCAGTGGCTCAGTTCCAAGGCTCTTCTACTCCTAAATCCTATCTTCAGAATGTAAGATGTGAAAAACAGATACTGCTTAATAGTATGGGTTTTGGTGAAGGTAGCTTGGAATCCTCACGTTATCCCGCCACACATGAACCATGATGGATGAGTAATACGTAGCAGCAATTTACATAAACACATTGCTGGTTACAGGTAAGCCTGTGAGGCCTAGTATTTTGGCTAATCAGGTATGGAGTCCTTGCTGTGTGATGAGAACAGAGAAACATACCGTGTCAGTGATATTTTAAAACGTTGCTGTTAGCTGGGCATGGTGGCATGTGCCTGTAGTTATAGTAGTGTGGGAGGATGAGGCAGGAGGATTGCTAGTTTGAGCCCAGCCTGGGAAACCTAATGGGTGTCATTTAGCAAGACCCTAGTCCCCGTGACCCCCACCCCAAAAAAAAAAAAAAGCAGGGATGTACCCTTTGCAAAGGCCCAGGTTCAGCTTCAACGACTGTCTGTAGCTTCAGTGAAAGAAGGAGACCGAGTGTTTCCCTAGGATTTCTAGTATTTAAAAACTAGTTTTTTTCCCCAAAGCTCATTTGAGAGTAAATTGGATGTTTCTGGGGTGGGGTGCTTATTAAGAATGTGGGAAATATTAACCTGTGAAACTTAACCTTTGAATTGAAAAAATGTAACAATAAAAGCAGTTGATCTGTTTTGTTGCAAGTGTTTATAAGCTCAAAGAAAAAGAACTGGAGAAATAAACTCAAAATAAGATTTCACTAAACAGATCATGATGCAGACTCAGGTCAACAGTTCATGTATTCCTTGAGTCCTACAAGAACACATTGCAACTGACGGGTTCCCAGGATTACTGCTGATTAAAAGTTAGTGTTCAGCGATCCCTCAAAGGTTTGCATATATAACATATCAAGTGCAAGCTTGTCTGTTAAATGGACTAGCTTAACTTAAAGAAGGCTTGAGAAATAATTCAAGTAAATATTTGTCCTATTATATCTACAGTAGGCACAAAGTGCCATTCAAAACCAAAGATAGAGACAACCTATCCCCTTTAATTGTTGTGTCTCTCTCTGACCATTGTAACCTTATTGCTGGGAGTTTGCTGATTTGGCAGCCCAAAAATGAAACAAAAAATTTCTTTCAGTGTACTTTTCATAGCTGAAATAAATGGGACAGACATCTCACAAAGCTTTTCTCCTTCAAATTCCTCCAATGTGGATGTATACTTCTTGTTTCTCTTGTCTTCGACCAAGTTAAAGAGCAAGTGCTGAGGCCAAAATGTAAGTCTTAATTCAAAGATTTCTACATAAAGTGTGTGAGGATTTGTTACGTGTATATTCCTACATACTGCTTTATTTTTCCCCAACTAATATTCTGAATGACAACGCTGAAGTAGGATTGATAAGCTGCACATTTAATACGCACGTCACATAATTCTGGTGAGTAGTTGCTAGGGCCTTAGTGTTAGAAACATTTGATTGGGTGAAGAGCAGTAAGGATAGGTAGGAAAATCGAGGCGACTGAGGTTCTGTTAATTTTGTCTGAGCCTTAGGTACATCTATTCCTATAGTTTGGTCTTTTATGTCACATTGGGCTTGTTCCTCTCATCCCTTAGCTGGCCTTTGTTGCTGCCCCTCAAGCCTAGCCTATTCTGGATTCCCACATAATGACTTTGAAAACTTATAAAGGAATCCTCGTTGTTGGCGGGGCATAGCAGGGAAGATATTACCAGCGTCATCCAAGTTTCGTCAGGCATCATCAGCTGGAGGATTAAAGGTAGGAGGTTATCTCCCATATCATAAACCTAAAATTCCATTGGCTTGTCATTCTGTTGAATTAGACCTATAATCATCTCTTTTGTATTCTCCCCTGCTTTGAACTCTTCTGTATCCGAAATAGCAATCATTTAATTTTGAAAGTAAATCTACATGGAATGTTCTGCAGTCTTCACTGAGTTGTAGATACTCTGTTTCTGTTACTATAACACCAAAATTTTTACTCTCTTGGTCTACTTTTCTCAAAGAGGCCTCCTCGAAACAGCTTCTAAGCTTCTGTCTGCAGCAGTGCCCCTCTACCCTCACCCCTTGTCTGTCCCTTTTCAGGTTCAGATCCGAGACATGAATTCATACTTCCAGAAATGGGAAGCAACATGTCATATATCTTCCCTTCCCTTCCCTTTCCTTTTTTTTTGCTGCCAAATTTTTTCACCCAAGCACATGCACACATGTACACACATGCACACACCCACACCCACACCACACCCCAAGGCAAATGGCAAACTCTGGTGACACACTATCCATTCACTAGTTCATTGATCACATCTTGGCAGGTCTGAAGATAAGCGCCATTGAGGTTACCTAATAACATCATAGTTTGCTGCTCCATTGATAAATCTTTATAAATTTTAAGACTAACATTTGCAGAAAGAACCTAGGTTTATCCTCAAACATACACCCATTAATTTGGAAGATTTCCAGGGAATGTTGGCAGGAGAGAATGTGGTAGATGATTAGGAAGATTGTCATGGGCAGGTGTAGTCCTATGGTTTCCTCCAATCACAGCACTATCATATCATATAGGCAAATAATTTGAGGAATTTAAGCAATAGGAACCAATCGAAGTGTATGACACCACAGTTTCCTTAGGTACTTTTTCATGTCTGGGACACACTACCAGACATTCACAACTTATGGAGGAGAGATTTATTTTAGCTCAGTTTACAGATGAATGGCTGGCAGTGGTGGGAAGTATCTGGCAGAAAACAGTCTCTCGAGGCATCCCACCAGGAAGGATCAGGGTCCAGTGAAGGAACCTGGGCCAGAGTATGTATCTTTCTGGGCCGTACCCTAGGTGGTTGATTACACGACCAGTAATCAACAACACCCTACCTGGACCCGCCTCCCATTCGTGCATGAAATCCATAGACAATCCTCAGCATACAAGTACATGGGGCTTTTGGGGGCTATTTCATACTCAAACTATAACAACAGTAAAAATCACCCTAATTCAGTTTTTAAAAAGAAATATGTTCTAGAAGCCCAAGTTCGTGTTTGCAAATGTGAAGTATTTAAAGACTTGAAAATCAATTAGGAAATACTAACTGAAACATCTATGGTAGGCTGAACCATCGCCAGCTCCTAAGCACGAATATATCCTAATCCACAGAACCTGTGACCATGTTACCTTACATAAGAAAAGGGATTAAGTTACAGATCTCCAAACGAAGAGATTATCCTGCATTATTAGTGTCCTGAATTATTTGAGTGGGTTCGAGGTAATCAACAGGGTGAGTGAAGAGGGCAGAGTGAATTGTAAGAGTAGTGAAGATGAAAGTAAGATCCTGGCATGCAGCAGGCCTCTAGAAGCTGGGTAAGGTAAGAAAAAAGACTATCCTAAGTGTTCCAGAGGAATCCAGGCCTACCGATGTGTTGATTTTGTACCAATGAGATATATTGAAAACTTCTGACCCAAAACTTACAAGATAATAAATTTATACTGTTTTAAACTATTGTATTTGTCATAAAACAGTGCAGCAGTCGGAGGTGAACAATACAGTTGTTAGTAAGTGTTCAGTCCCGGGAAGCTTGAAGTAGGCTTGAATTCTTCTTTTGCTTACGTCTAGATACTCGTCACCTACTCATTAATCTAGTTCCAAATCAGATGCCACCAGCTTTTCTTTCTCTCCCCCATTTTATTGATATGTGTAACTGCAATACATCAGATGCCACCAGCTTTAGGGAGACTTCCTTAACCCACACGACCTCCCCACTTGCAACTTGGCTAGCACTGTATCGAAAAGATTTTTATAATATTGACTGCTTCTTACTTTATACTATAGACAGAGTTACATTTTATATTCCATATACTCCTGTCCTTAATCATGGTATATTATTCCTTGCACAAAGGAAATGTTTGGTAGAAAATTTCTGAATGAATGTTTGCTCAGAAGTGAAATTAACCAAGAACATAATGAGAATAGGCATCCTGAATTGAGCTGGCTAGCTTTCTTTTGCATCTTAATTATGGGTTTTGAATTTACACCTTGATTATGGGATTTTCACTGATGAATTTGAATTCCTGCTTGGAAGAACTCTGAAGTTTGTGTTTGTTTTATGCAGACAGTGTTTAAACTGCTGTGGAGAGTTTCATTAGTGCGTTAGAGTGACAGGGTAGCCCTCTCTGCAGCGCCACATGACTGTAGTCCTTCTGCTCTCCTCCCGGCAAGTCCACTTACGTACGAGGATGAAGTGACTGCCAAGCAGGGGTGTAGACTATTTACCAAAGGGATAGTGTTCATGAAACAAAGTATTTTCAATATTTTTGTACAGTGGTTAATGCAGAGAACCTGTAAAGCACCAAACTTGCCTTTAAGAAGCTTACAATCAAAGTGAGAAGACAAAATTTAGTTAACCTCAATGTTGACATCATGATTAATATACTTCTCTATAATAGGATAATTTAGAAGTCCTTCCTGTTTTGTTTTCTGTAGTTGCAAGCATATTCATTTTTTATGTTTCTAAAAATTCTTATCCTCAACACGCTAGCATGATGAGTACTCAGATGTTTAATGAAAATCTGTTTCCTTAAAAATAGATGTGGGCTCTAGACCTACATAACAAAATATGCACTTACTAAAATGGCTTCAATATTGGATTTTGGGTTGGTTGGGGACTTCAAATGAGACAAACAAGGTTGGTATTTAACTTCTAAGTTCTACCTCACAACAGAGCTGTTCAAAAAGATGTCAGAGAATCATATGGAAGCTCTGGAAGATTTCTTTTATAAGCCGTTGTTTCACAGTGTTTACTCTTGGTTGGGACTTTAAACTCTTCTTAAAGCAACTATGGCATTGTAAGGTGAGAATCATAGTCCACAGAATCAAGGCAATGTACCACCACTCCATGAAATCTATCTCTACCTACATATAGGTAATTGATCATGCTTACTATGTTTGCAGTATCATTAAGATGTCTGTCTTGTCACATTGATAGAATGATAGTGAAAGGGGCATAAATACCACAGCTCGTGTATCCATTGGTCTGTTGATGGGTATTTTGGTGACTTCCACACTTTAGCTATTGTTAGTTGTGCTGCTATGAACATGGGTATACATGTATCTCTGGTATATGTTTTTTTTTTTTTTTTTTTTTTTTTTTTTTTTTTTTTTTTTTTTTTTTTTTTTTTTTTTTTTTTTTTTTTTTTTTTTTTTTTTTTTTTTTTTTTTTTTTTTTTTTTTTTTTTTTTTTTTTTTTTTTTTTTTTTTTTTTTTTTTTTTTTTTTTTTTTTTTTTTTTTTTTTTTTTTTTTTTTTTTTTTTTTTTTTTT